>NNCF01126165.1:1405242-1417636 GCA_002313205.1 Laupala kohalensis | reverse complement strand
CCCCTCATTTTTTGTCCTCCCCCATTTTTTGTCCTCCCTCATTTTTTGTCCTCAATCTTTTGATGTATGTTTTGAGACATGTTTTGGTATGTTGTAATTCAGAAGGGTTTTTAGTGGGTATGGTTGAGTCATTCGGCGAGTCCCACGCGCGGGGAGAGTCATGTTGGCTCTCCCTAGTGCATAACTGCATTTTCCCTACCTGTACAATTTTTTAGGGCTCCAATGACCTTTGATGTCGACGAGCCGTAAAGCCCCACAAAAAAGTATTTACAGTGTCACAGAGTGACGAAGCCTAAACGCGTGTCACAATGTTTAAGGAGTGAAATTCGTATCCTAACGTACTCGCGAAATTGGTGGAGTTGGTGTATAATTTAACACACAGATTTCAAGAATATGTTTCAACCTTCGGCTTCGTTAGTCTATAAGATTTGAAGTATGTCATTTTAACATCTGTGACTTTAATGTGTTTTTGTTTTCATTTTTTAAATACTATATAAGACGCTTACGGAAAGGTTTGTGTGATATTAGTCGTATAGCCTTTCCTCTATGGCTCATTTCACGTGAAGCGGATAACGTCTTTCAAATTGTTCCGCTTTTGTTTTAATTGTACTTATGAAGTTCTTAACAAAAATATAAAGTGATTTTATGTACGAAGCCCAGTTACTGACTTTCGGGCTTTTAAAGATTTGGTTCCATATGAAGTAGAGCCAGTTTCGAATACAATTCTTTAGTCAAAGAAACAAAAATATATAAATCGGAGAGTATTTTTGTAGGAAATAAAATGGTCTTTTAGTACCGTTTATTAATTTATGCAAGTTTATAATTGTTTCGCGAAATAATCCCGATATCTCGATATTTTCTTTCGATATATCGTATGACCGATATAATATATTTTTGAAATATCTATGATATTTATCGATATTTTTTTCAATGTCAACACCCCTAGAATGATTTTATATAAATCAATTTAACTTAAGTTGTGAAAGGACTGTTGGTAATGTTTTTAAATAGTTATTAATATTAAATTTAGTTTATTAATATTTTTATTTTGCAACGCATTAAGTATTTAATCGATTTTGCAGTATTAAATTTAGTTTGATTCATAAAAGAAACTGATTTGTAACCAAAAATAATTGAGAAAGTTAATGCACCACGAATGAATGTATGGTGCATGGTTGTCTCGCTACGTGACGCGCAAAGGAAGGGGACGGTGTTCTGAGTACAGAGGCGCGCCTGCAAGTGAAACAGGAAGGACGGACAACATAACGGAGGTAGAGAGTCCGAGATGGATGAGTGGGACATCCGCTCTGTGCCACGTCAGCGAGGCATTCACAGTTACGCTCATTCTGCTCGCTTGTTGGCTGGCTGGCGATTCACCTTTAGCTGGTTGCATATCCAGCAACACAAGGGAACAAGAGTGAAAATAAAGTAAACCAATCTATTACCATATTCCGACCAAACTCAGAGATTTACGATTTTAACTCTTTGTTAAAATACGTCTAAATAGTCTGAAATTTTAAACTCATGCCTCAAGACGTCTATATACCCGTAAAAAAATTAAATACGTTGACATAAGATGATGTTCTCCGTATTACCTCCCTCTGACTCCGCGCAATTTATTACTCTGTTTGAAAATTGTTGTGTAACTTCAAGCAGTATTAAATAATGGAAGTTAATTGTATTAGAATCAAGCCGTATTCTATAAGTTCTTTATTGGTTTCGAAGAGCAAATGTGTAAGCGGAATAAGGTTAAATTAATTATGTCCTTCATTTTCGTGTTAATGTGTGTAATAACGTATTTTATATTGTAGTTTAATGGTATACTTGTTTAAAATCATTTCTGTGAATCGTAATATAATATACTCATGTGTTTGGGTGGAAAATTCACCATTCATTCAAACGGATGAAACCAGGGACATTACTTTTCAGAAACGCAGAAAATATATTATTTGACCTGTAGGGTGCATTGGAAATTACTGGATGGTGTCTTTAATAGTGTTGAAGTGACTATTTTAAGTAATGTAGGTGATCACAATTGTTTTAAAGTTTTAATCGGAAAATATCCGTGAATAGACACGTATAAAGGATGTTTGAAGTTATTTTAACGTGAACTTGTTGGAATCACAGACCCTAGAGAATATTTTATTCTGCGCATTGTGTGACAGGCAATTTGAAAAACTAATAAAATCTGCTATTGACATGTATTAATAATTAAAATATCGCCTATACGATTAGCGTTGCATCATTATATGTACCTAATACATGCAGCAGAACATGTAGCTTGTCCTTAAATATGAACACCAATAGCACGTGATTTACTTACATCTTACAGGCCACGCAAGGATCTCGGGAGGGGGGGTCCTGGGCCAGAGTCTTCTTAAACTAACGGACCTGTCTGATCATCAAGGACGTAGAGCAAGACCATATAGTCTGTGACTGAGACCGATTTGCTATCTTTTTAGACGAGCTTAAAGGGAAAGCGCGCGATCCCTCAATAAGTTTGAATCAGTTAATCCGAAATTCAAGGAGTTAGTTTATTCATATTGATGTATTTAAATCAAAAATAAAATTACCCTTATATCTTTGTAAGTTTCACTGTTGATAAAAAAATGCAAGCAGTGAATAACATATTCCTGAATGTTCTTAAGTTTTGATACATTTTCGTGATATTAAAGTATTGGATGCACAAATTATACTAATAAACACTAAATTCATGATGATAATAACAATAATAATATTTATTTTACTACAATTGGGCAGATCTGACCGGGTGGCAGTGTATAAATAAATACAATATAAAAATACAAAAATACAAAAATACATATCACAGAGCACTGAAATCAAAATTTGTTAAATAAATCATTAAACTACATTATTGAACTAACATTAAAGTATTAAATATAAAAACTCTTTACCCTGAAACATCTAAATAATTGATTTAAAAAACTTATTGCACATTTCACTGATCACCCAAACACTCGATTGACCTCTTTCGTGCATTTCACTTCACATGTCCCTTCCCACCTTTTCTAAATCACTCACTCCACTAGCTTCCCATCTACACTAACGTACCCATTCTTTCCGAACTTGCCTAATCCTTTTAATTTGTCTGCTCCCCGTTTCTAAGAGCGTTTTTGAATTTAAGAGAGGTTGCTGAGCCCGATAGAGCTCGCACGCCATCCGCAGGCAAGTTGTTCCAGTCCCTGATTGAGTTATCTATTGAGAAAAGGGTTTTTTCTACGTCTGTTTTTTGTTTCCTTTCACGAATTTTGAAAAAGTGATCTTGTCTACCCAATCTTGTCGGTTTTTCTAAACGTTCTTTGATATCCTGCCACGCTTGTTCGATTTTAAGGGTACTGAACAAACATCCCAGTCGCGCTCTTTTTGTACGAATTTGGAGAGGTTCTATTTTTAATGTAATTATTAGTATTATTACCCATGTTTATTAATTTAATCGCCTTTTTCTGAATTTTTTCTAATTCTTCTACCTGATATTTTCCATAAGAATCGCATCCTACACATGCATATTCCAGTAGAGGCCTAACAGGGGTTGTGTACTCTAACTCCTTTGTTGTCGGATTACTGCCTTTCTTTAAAATTCGTTTAATGAAATTTAGAGACTTCCAAGCTGTTTGTGCAACGCTGTTTATCCACACATGTTTCCTCATATTACTGAAGCATGCGGCCCAGGTCCCTACTCGTGCCCGGTAGCTTTCTAGAGAGCAGCCCATCGCCTAATCATTTTACCTAGAGCTCCGCTCAAGCACGTCTGCACCCAACGACGGTCACTAAGGAACTGATGATGATAATAATAATAATTATACGTACATTACTATAATATGTTCACGTGAATTATTTTGTTTAATAGAGTTTATTAAAAATAATAGCTTTTTCAAATACTAAAAACAGATAATTTACATAATTATTTGTTGAAAACAATTCGAAGTTCTAAAACTTCGTTATAACTTCTTCAGTTATTTTGCTACTTCTCCATCTAGATGCTTCAACTCCTGATCGTGAATTAGTTTCTCCATCCACTACCAGATGGCATTCAATTCTCATATTACGCAGAGTGAGTCTAGAGAGAGCGTGGCCGATGCTTGTCCAGGTTTCCCCATTCTTTTGTCAAGTTGGAGCGAATGGTATTAAATCCACATGAATTTCTAAATATATCTATATAAATAAAAATTAAATGCTGTTCGTTGGTAAGGGCGTTACTTGAGAACGGCTGGACCGATTTGACTAATTCTTTTTTTTTCATGTTCGTAATGGTCAGAGTAATGTTTTTTAGGGAAAAAAATTGGAAAAGTTACCCAGAAAATTTAAAAATTCGGGAAAAACTGAAAGTGCTTTTTTCTATGGGAGTTTTGTATGAACTCAAGACCATAACTCACGATTTGAACCATGGATACGAGTAATTCTTTTTTATTTTCGTTTTGTTCGTTATGGTCCTGGAAAAGGTTTCAGGACGAAAAATTCGAGACAATTACAAATGAAAACAGCAAAATTCGGACAAACTTAAAAAATTATAATTTTTGTATGCACTATCTATCATAACTGACGATAGGAACGACATATTTGGTTGATTCTTTTTTTTTTTCAGTTGAATTTTTATTATGTTGTAAGTTCATTGCAATTATAGAAATCTCTTAGACTGCGGTGAACCTCACCGTCAGGTAACAGATTAATTACGTCAAGGTCCCGGGTTCGAACCCCGGTCCCGTCTCCCATTTTCATTCAACGTAACATAATTAATTCATTGCAATTGTTTCACGAAATGAATTGAGTTTCGTCGTTTTATCTCAAACGAATTTACGGATTTACCTACAAATACGGTGAGTTTTGAAGTGAAAAACGGTTATACAGTAACAACAAAGGTAAATGCAACATAATCATCTTGCACACCATTCGACACTTCCACGCAACATGATTCGACAACAACATTATTGTCATTATTATATTAACTGAAATTCTGACCTAATTCTGACTTAATTCATTTATAATAAATTTATTGTTAAAAAAGCAGTACAAACTGCGTATGACCACGCGGAGGACAATAAACTAATTTACTCTCCGGAAGCAAGCAAGGGATCATCCCATCAATTCCGATCAAGGGCCCTAAGACAGAGGTGGACTTAAATTTTGTGACTTAAATTTTGGAATAAAACCCCATGGTTCCAAGTCGATCACATTCCAGGCACATCACACATGTCCAGCATTTCAGTGGTGTACTGTCGATAGAATTCATCTCTCATGTAAAATTTCCTATTGGCGTACTTCTGAATATATTTTTCCTCAAATTGAATATTTATGGCCACAATCGTTAGTAGATACATTGGTCTCTCAGAAATACGTTTTTTAATCATTTTTAATTTGTTTACACATTTAAAATAGTTTTTCACAAATTCACAAAACGATCACCAATAAATTGATTGAAATTTGTACAGGACAACGTCTGTCGGGTCAGCTAGTGTTTCAATAAATTTGTGTCTTAATATTTTGGCATTAAAAAAATCAAGTTACATACATTTAATTATTTTCCAAAATATATATGCATGTATATGTATGTAACTTACTTGGATATAAGCAGCTACGGTACCTATATTTCGATATCCCAAACGTTTATTTTGATTCAACTATTTTGAAAAATCTCAATGCGAGGTTATTCCACACTTCGAATATTAATAGTCATCGAGTAGGAAATAAGTGATAGAACTGAACATCATTAATATCACAAAACATTGAGTTTTTTTAGAGAAAATGTATTCAACCCCTTATTTACCCCTGTTTGGCGATGTGTCCCAGATACCGTAACAGGCGGAAGTTGTGTGTTGTAAATAGCATTCGATACGTAGGTACATGGAAACCAGGTATAAGTGTTCCCAGCATGGTAGCCTCCTGTGGTCTCTTATCGCCTGAATGGAGATGTGACCCAGGTTTACCGGAAGAGGCCGTGGGAATGTTGCGTACGGACTAAGGAGTCGACGCGAGTGGAGCAGTGGGTCAGAGCAGGAGACCGCGGGTTCGAGTCCCAGTTCCTCACGTGACCGTTGACGACGCATACACTCCTCCGCGAGAAGGTACTCGGAAGTTGTCAGTTACAAACAACAAAATTAGTTTTAGTTTTAAATATGCCATCAAATCGTCACCAATACTATCTATGATTCTCATTTGTTTTCAATCACTAGTATTATGGGAATAACTTTAAGAGCTTCATTTTGATTTAAAATGTTTACAATTGAAAATTGTATAATAAAACTATATAATTCCCAATTAAAAAGTAAATTTGCTGACCAGACATTCTAATAGCAATCACTTGGTTGTTTCCGCAAATTTTAAAAATACCAAAATTTTGAGAATAGTCCCAATTTGTTAAGATCTGATGACACTTTGAATATTTTTTCAGAAGTACTAAACTTTCATAACACAATATTGGGAATTGAAAATCAAATCTCATTTTATGTACGATTTACATGCAAATCGTAGCGATATTATTACAGTATCTGGGGTACAGGTATCTAACATTACTACAGTAGTAATTCTTCCTTCGTAGGCAAAACGCTACACGTTCTAGTATTGCGGGTTGCGTATCTCGCAAGGGGGACATATTTTTATTAGATGCAGCAACTAAAGCATGTTTAAACTAAAGCAAAAGAGCAACTAAAGCATGTTATTTTTGAATATTTTAACATGAATCTACAAGCAAAGAAACGTTAGAAATGTCGCTTTGGAGAACAGCTCTCGCAACTCATGTAGCACAATTTAATTATTTATTTTTCGCCAAATAAATCACCAATATATTTTCATTGCAAACGGAGATAGGGAATACTATTGTTTATCAATAATATCATTTTAATATTTCATTTATAAAGTTAAACAATTAAACGTACGTAATTAGATTTTTTTAGAGTGAACAGTAAAGTTAAAATATGCATTTCATTGTTGCTGAATTAAATAAAAATTTACTCCGTATCATATCTGTGCTGTAGGTCACGACTGTCTGAAATAAGATAAACTCCAGCGCAAATCAAGTTTAATTATTTCTAGTGTAACGGTTTAACTGAGAAAATGTGGTTGGATCATTTATAGTTCGTAATAAGATAAAATTCAGTTGAAGGCTACAATTCTTATTAAATTCGAAGAGCGCGATGAACATTATATTAAATGTAAATAGAGTACAAGTTAAGTTAAATTCCTTTTACGGAGAGGAAGGGGGGTGAACAGTGATTGTTGGTATAACGTGATTAGCTCTGTTAAATGTTGTGGATGATTTTTATTTGTCACTGTTTAATTTTTGGTAACATTCCAGCGAATCTTTAATCTTAAATTTACTCAACTTAGTCGTTAAAGTAAGTGCTCTTATCTGGTCAAAGGTGACCCAGAAGGTTTTTACTCCTATACCGAGAATGAGTAAAGGCAAGGTCATTATATTGATGAGTATTATCGATTTACGGTTTTTGTAGATAATATTTTATACAATTGACTGCGTTTAGGCAATTATTTTCTTTTCCCACGCGAGGCTCTAAACGTTACACGAAGTTCGTGTTAATATGTACCAGTGACTTAGAAAAACAGAGTACATTTAAATAAATTATCTAATTATTGTATTACGAGCCTTTAACACTATTATTTTACTGAACATATACACTTGTAATAACATGTATCGCACGTCCCGCAAAAATCTCGTTAAATTTCTATCAACTTTAAAGCTGCAGGAACTCAACTAGTTTAAAATATTTGTGAGGATGAACGAAGCATAATAATTGAAGAGTTGAGTGGATAAATATGTTATTGACATTTTAACCTGTTTGGAACCCATGTCAGTTTTGCCACATTATTGAAAAAGTTATAAGTTTTTAATTTCCATTTTTTGCTTCTGCATTGACAATAAGATTACCAGTTTAAAATAATCTCAGAAGACTGCACAAATAATGTATTTCTCTTGACTTGGATAGTGGCAAATTATTATATATTTATATATAATTATCACGAAGTCTTGAAAATAAATCAACACTACTTTCTTCTATAAATTAAAAAATGTTTTAAAGTTAATGAGAAACATAAAGAAAGACACACAAAACTCACTCACAAATTTCACGAAACCGTTCCGGAACATAACCTTGCTTAGTCACGTTGAAAATGATCCGAGCCTCCTATCTTCGGGTTACGTTGACCGACCGAAGGAAAGAAAAGTAAGAGGGTGTAGCAAGGCTACATATCTTTAATAACATTATGAACAAATACATCAAGTAACTATTATAAACAAATACAACCTCCCTGCCATATTAACGAGAATATTAATTATGAACAACAATAAAAGACATCCATTAACAATCTTCTCGAACAAACAAACGAGTGATTACTACAACGAGTAGACTAATTAACTCCTGACAAATGAATAAATAAATTCATAAGCGACCAATCAAAAAAGGTTACACAAGTAGTTGACAGTCTAAGTGAAGAAGGAAGAAGACGACACACTCTTGTCTTAGACTCCGCGAGTGACGCCTCGCCCGCTCTTACTCTAGCCTACGCGAGTGATACCTCATCTCCGTCTGACCGATTTATAACGCGTCACAGGCCTCCTGGCACAATAACTAATGCATGTCACCGTGCTCTACTCGCACAGAATAAAAGTTCAGTGAAAATATCGAAAATAACTCGATTCAGTGAAATATCGTGCATAACTGTATAAGTGCTCCAAACATTCACCGAACAGTGAGTAAAAATATTGAGTTGAGAGACTCATAGAAATTAAAATTAATTTTTGTTAAAAGCAACGTGACTTTGTCACTTCTCAATAGCTTTCAGAGAAATTACAATGTTATAATTTCTAATATTTCTTGTTATTTGACAGTTTCATGTTTTTATTCTTTACAAACATACCAGATTCATTATCTTGACATGTTTCTAATTTCATCCAATGTTCCAGTGTAGTCATATTATTGAGATTTGATTCTCCTATGTTTTTGGTTTTCCTATACTACAGGAAATTTCATATTTTATTGTTTATTGTCTTGCATATCATTTTTGTGTGTTTAATTCATAGTGTTTTCTTGTCAACATACATTTGTTAATTTTCTTTGTCTAAACACTTTACTGTTCACTTCCTTAATTATCAATTTGTGGAGTGTTAACAAATATTCCGTGGCATAAATACCATTTGACAACTAATGCAATAAACAATTTCTTGTTATTTTACAAATTGGAAATCAATCGTGTTTTTATTCATATTTTGTCAATTTAATTGACGTTTCATTATGAACGTCAATGTTGATCTATTTCTTTGTTTATTTTTGGACGGTTATTATTAACTTTATTTAGAACACGTTCTTATAATTCGTAGTTATTACCTTCTGATGTCAAAAATCTTAATTATTTATTAAACTAATATTAACTTTGTACCCAGCCGGAATATGGGAAATTTGAAATCGAATTTTGAAGAATTTTCTGTTGTTTTTTTAAACCTGGTTGGGAAAAGGCTCCTAAGGGACCTCACGTTCTTTTTTGGGTCTATGGATTGAGAATGTTCGAGGAGAGTTTCCAAAATCATGACTTAAAAACATTCATTATTTTTTTTATTATATAATTTTACGTGGGAGGGTACAGGCAAAGAAGAAATAGATTTATCACACGGTTGTATATATAATTATTGTTGTTTTGAATTGGAGATACGAAATAAGTGTAAAAGCTTTAATCTCATTTATCTCAAAACTTAGGAAACGTTATTTAACACACCACCCACTGAACACATTAAGACGCATCTTAGCAACGTCCTCCAAAACCTAAAAGTCATACGAGGTAATTTTGGAGCGTTAGCAACATTATCAGAGAATGATAAATTATACGTCGCTTGTTTGTTGCTCGTAGTTTTAATAAAAAGTTTCCTCAATACTCAGGAATGTAATTTTGTCGGTTTGCTCACTCTCTATTTGTTTTCTTCTATCCATTCTTCATTGTTTTTTTTCTTTATTTCATTTCATAATTTCAATAATTTTTACACTTCTTTCGATACTGTTTTCACGTCTCAATTATTGTATACTTTTGTGTTTCAATTATTGTCATTTTCTTGTGTGTATTAAAACTACGAGCAGCAAACAAACGACGTTTAGTTAATCATTGAGTTATAGAGGATTCTTTCAGTGCAGGTATGTATGGCTAGGTAAGTGGTGTTCGAGCCGCGGGTGTATTTTCCTCTGAAAGCACACCACTGATGCGCTTTCGGTTCGCCGTTTCCTCCTATTTAATGCCTCCGTCGTTCGCCGCCGCCGCGTTTATTACCCTCGTATATCAGGAGGCCGTGCGTCGGGCGCGGAACTGCAGACTCCGCTGCCGCCACCGCCGGACCCACAAGACTCTCAAGACCACGACCTCCTCGCACCGCGATTATATTGCATCCATGTAACATCTCGAACGGTGTAGTCCGGAAGGCAGGTTTAGACGGTTTCATGTGGGAACTTGTCTCCGATCGCGGTAAAGATCATGATCACACGTTTCCAGATAATCGCGCGCTCGATATTGGATATTTGATGTGGATTTTTGACTCTGGATTTTTGACTCTGGTTTCGATGTCGCCGACTTCTTGGATTACGGCAGAAAGCAAGTAACACCGCTCTATCTGTGGACGAGGAATTGCTACTACTAACCTAATCACAAACATTTCTGTGTGTTCTTCTTTCCTCTCATTTGTCAAAGCAGAATATGATAAGCTATGTTTCAAACATTGTGTGGATCACTTCATACACAAGTACGAGTTAGTATTTAAGACTGCACGCAGATTGAGCGGCCGCCCATGAAGATACGCTGCAAACAAAGTTAACCAGTACACTATCATGGAAGAGACCATTTGGAATATTTGAGAGCGTGTGCAATTCTGACTTTCTGGGAGATGAACACGAAGCTAGTGCCCAATGTTTTCTATGTAAGAAACATTGGTAACCAAGGGAAGTAGTATTACGAGACTACAAAACATTCCACATAAATCATACATTTTAACTATTAATTTTATTAGGATTTTTCTGTATTTTAATAATAATAAA
The DNA here is from genome assembly GCA_002313205.1 of Laupala kohalensis. Classification (NCBI taxonomy): domain Eukaryota; kingdom Metazoa; phylum Arthropoda; class Insecta; order Orthoptera; family Trigonidiidae; genus Laupala; species Laupala kohalensis. Next base: position 1,406,597 of record NNCF01126165.1, on the reverse strand, counting down.
TTTATTGTCAAAAAAGCAGTGCTAACTGCGTATGATCATGTGGATGTCAATAACCTTATTTACTTTCCGGAAGCAAGCAAGGGACCATCCCATCAATTCCGATCAAGGACCCTAAGGCAGAGGCGGATTCAAAATCTTCAGCAAAAATTCCTAGCTAAGATAAAAAGTTAGCTGCGAGTCATATTACTAATAGAATGTCAATATGTTTGTGTTTTGTTGTTTCTCTCATATATATATATATATATATATATATATATATATATATATATATATATATATATATATATATATATATATGTATTCCTTTGTGTTCGTTCACTTTCAGAAAATAATTGAAGCTACTACTAACTCATTCATTGCGCAGAAACGCCTGGTAACAGCATAGACTTATATATCATATAGACTCACGGATCTTATGTACCGGTTGTCCGAAGGGGAAAATGATTTTCCTCTCCGAATCTTGCCTCTTTTGCTCAAGTCGTTGGACACAAATACTTTTCCTCACCAAGACGGATGAGCGAGAGAGAGAGCGATCCCAAACAGTGTCTTCTGTCTCATGTTATTACGGACAACACACAGGAGAGATCGCGAAGTCCTATATGAGAAACATAGTTGTAGTCAACCGAAAACTATTTAATTGCCAAACCCTTGTTCCGTCACGCCTTCTTAAGACAGGCGACCTGATCCTCGCTTTCCACACACACTCTCCAGGGTAGAGAAGATAAGATGCTCGGCTTACAAATCTTTTTCTTATTGTAAAATATTCACTAATTTGAATTTTTCAAGTACTAATTTTGCAAACGAACATTTATCATTCAACTATTTATATAATCTTTTAAATATCTGAAACCAATTAGTATTACATTCTGTGATTATGATTAACTACAACAAACTAATACTCTATTTAATTTATATTTTTGTAATTATTATCATATGTCATTATTATTATTACTATTAAGACCAGTTTTACCAATAGCTAAATATATTCGTGTATCATGATTGTACTCCACTTAAGATGACAGCATGAGCAGTCGAAAGCCGGCAAATAAATATTTTTCAATCGACTATAACTTTGTTTCTCATTAAACTAAAAACCGAATACAACACCATTAATCTTCCTTTTATTGTCGCGTCACGAATTTGTATCCTTTTTACTTAATATTTTGTGATCGTTTACGTTATTTATTTATATACTTGAAAATGTAAATATTTTACGTAATCTTCGCACATAGCATTCGACAAAGTGCAGATCGCTGGCCACCTCTGCTATAGGGTAACAGAGATCAGGAAAGGATCTTGTGAACAACTCCTTATCCAATAACAAAAATCGTTATCGCGATTAAGGTCTCTGGGCC
>NNCF01126165.1:1377222-1405086 GCA_002313205.1 Laupala kohalensis | reverse complement strand
ATATATATATATATATATATATATATATATATATATATATATATATATATATATATATATATATATATCTTAAATAAGTATGAATACAGTAATATACGATGATATATATTTTTGCTTTTAAAACCCACCTTTACGACTATTTAAACAATTTATAAACTATTTAATTGATGAAATATATTGTCTGTTATGAGAAAGGAATTTATTTTCGAAAATAAATGACTTTCCAAATCTTTTAAGTAGATGAAATTATATTAAACTGTATTCCGCAACCTATATAATTAAAAATATATTTATAGAGGTAATCGGACGTACTGAAGAGATATTTAATATTTGTGTACGGTTGTCGTCCTGTTTGATATTGTCATGGGTATAAAGACTAATAACAGTTAAAGCTACTTTGCGAACGTAGTCACGCGAGTTCGCAGATTAATATTACTCTCTTCAAATAATTAATTTTTCTGATACAGATAATTAGATACCGTTTCTATTATTCATGTAAATAACTAACAAATGAATTTAAATGTTTCAATAATTTGACTAATATTACCTAGTAGAACTGCATTCAATAAGTAACTGGTGCGTCCATGCAGAATTAAACTATTTTTTAATTTTTGTACGTACTTTTGACGCATAATACGTAATTATATATTTTGAATGCATTTTTCACCAAATTCATGAGAATGTTCCAAAACATGTTAAATGACCACAAATTGGACATTTTATTTGTGTTTTATACGATCACTTTTAGTTCAGTTTATACCGTCTCCTCTAGTTTGGATCCTTTGGTGGATTTTCACATAGATGGGAATGTCATTTTTACATTTGTTGTTACTAATCTCGCATTTTTATTGTACGTCTATATTCGATTCATTTTGGAATAATAAATAGAGAACAGTAATCCTTTGTTAAATAAGTGCATTTATAAATATTAAACCCGCCACTGCCTTTGGACCCTCGATTAGATGGTCCCTTGCTAGCTTCCGAAGACTAACGTACCCCCACCCCCCACGTGGTCATACACATATTTTTTGGTATATGAACGTCTTGCCTTTAACTAAGGACATTGCAAGACTCTCTCATTTTACATTTACTGTTATCTATTTGATACTTTTCTTCATTTAGCCGCGGCGTCAGGTGTAACGCAGCCACATTTCCCGTCCCTGCTGCGAAGAGGCGGACTCTAGCTAATCTACTGCATCTGTAGTGCTTTCTTTATCAATCCTATCTGGATTACGTATTCCACAAATACTTCATATCTTTGCTTTGTTTCTATTTATTTCCCCTTCTTCGCTACGTTGAATATTCCTTCTCCTTTTAAAATTTCCAAATATTTACACCTCTCTCTTTATAATATATGCATCTTCGTTTCTGAATTCGATGTAAATACATGTCGAAATCCCCTTGTACAGTTAAGTATTCAATAACAATTTCATGTAAGAAGAATCATTTTCTATTTCGCATGCCAAATGTAACATCCTTTATATAGACTTGCACGTCCCTTACTCGCTCTGAACAGTGTTCGTCATTACTGTCGCGACTAGATTAGGCTATGATCATTTTATATTTCACTTGTCGTCGCATGTCACTGGCCATGGCTGTTTCGTCCGACGAGGAAAACCGACAGTTGTTTCGTTTTTGAAAATGGAGTAGGAAATCGTAATTTGTCTCATGCCTAAAATATTAAATGCGCTAATTTATAGCAAAGTCGCAAGAACTATATGAAAATAGTTGAGCCATTTTGGAAGACATCGAGTTGAAATTTTTTTTGAGACGTAATATTTTATTTAAATAGCGGAAACCTGTGGGATGTTAATAATGTCGAAGTCACCCTATCCTTCATTCAATCAGTTTCTTATTACTGGTTTTCTTAGGGTACGGGAAGCTCTCAAGGTGAAATAAGATTATTAAAGGTTCCCTTACACTGAAAGCTACGTAATATCCAAAACTGTTATTTTGTGCCATAAAGGTTGAATTCGCAACAATTGAATCTGAATAAGGGCATCAAACTGAATATTTGTAATAGGAAAAATTCAACCAGAAATCGAGACTTGGATTGTCTTTATTAAATTCATTACATTCACCTTAATTTTTTAGGAGCTTTTATTCTGTACATTTTCGCTCATTATTGAGGCATAGCTTTTAATTCCAGATGACTAATCCTTGAGTTGTATTGTCTACTATTCAGCATATTTTTCAGGGTACTTTTTAACGTGACGTAATTCTTTTGTGAGTTCATGATCTGAAATATTAAAGCTCTCAGAAATCAATTTACGAGCAGTTTTAGAAGTTCAGTGGAGATATGACCACAAACATCGTTAATAAGATTGGTGTTAATTAAAACTTCTGAAACTCCTTGCAACTCTTTCTAAAAGTTTCTTGTTTCAATTTTAATTTTGTATTACGTTTACCGTCTAGAAATTCCATTTTAATCAACTCTGTAACAGGATAATTTACATTAAATTTATATTCTTACATTTTGTATTATTATTCAAAAGAAATGGTGAAGTAATGTTTCATTCAACTTTTGTGCGTGCTTTAAATGTAGTGCAGTGATTATCTTCGTTGAGGACTTTTGTGTAGTATTTTCGTACCTTAATGTTAATAACAAAAACAGTGTAAATGTTCACACCGATTGTACCATTGTCAGGGAGATTTTATATTTTATGTTATATAGTATTGATTTTAAACTTAGACAATAGCTAATTCAATGAATCGGCTTTTAATTTTCAGATTTATGTGGATCGGATATTTGTCAATGTTATTTAATAATATGCACGGAAATTAAATGACAACACTTCTGAATTGAACAATGTTAACAATTTAACTGATAAAATAATACTTGTGGCCTGAGAATACTTTTAGCTTAGCGTACTTTGATGATTTGTATTTTAGGGGAACTTCAAGTACAAAGAATTTCATGTATTTAGTTTAAAAATTCTCCAAGGCTTTCATAGAATGGAACAATATAACACTGATAATCTAAGATCAAATTTGTTTGAAATAAAACGGCCCTCTTTAAGTGTTTGTAGTTTCTAAGACTTCAAAACTTCCATCCTTAAATGTTAAATCATTTGTGATTAACTTACCTATCAGAATACTAGTAAACGTCTTGTTAGTTTCGATATATTAACTTTAATAAATGTATTTAGGTATTATTATTCGTTATATTGAATACCCTTGGATAATTTATCGGAAATAATAAAAAACCCGGATATCTCGAATATTTAAGACAAATATTATGTATTGTGTGAAGATATGAATTCTGCATCTACAATGTTCTGTCAGAAATCTGTAGGAAATAGAATATTTCTGTTTATAACTTTTTTGTTTCTGTAATCTTTACGACAGTTCGAAGTTTCATTATCAATGATTTTACTACTTTTACCGGAATTTACATGAAATACAAAAGAATAATATTTTTATCATCCAGATGTATTTAGATCTCTCTGTGAATTGGGACCAAGATACGTCTCTGAAAATGAGAAGGGGTACCACTGATTTAAAACTTTTGTTGGATTTTTCTTTTTAATTTTTTGATGCGTTGTTTCGTTTTGTCATAAAAGGAGAATTTATTCACAAAGCATTGTAACTTCAACTGCCATATTTTATTAAATAAAATTCATTATTAAATATTATTAAAATCAATCTTCCCAACTACTTTCATTACTTCTTATGAAAATGAACCGAAGGGAAAATAAGGATAATTTATGAACACATTATTTGGACCCAATTTAACATTCAGGTTATTGTGTACTTCTGTCATGGCACTTCTAGTCATGTGTATAGCATTATATATGAATAAGTGAACATTGTTTTATCAACATTTAAGACTTTATATGGTTTTAATACTTGCTTTTTTGATTCACAATAGTTTTCAAGATAAATGGAAAATATGAGAGGTATATTTACTATTAAACCCACTTCACGCAAGTACCCATGTATCTGATGCAACTCTAAATTTTCTGCCGATCTCATTGTTAAATCGGGTCATGACGACCTCTTAATTGAGATCCTTGGGGTACTCCAAGCTTTTTTCCCACTTTACTCAACAATTCGATAAGAGGTAAAACATGAATGTGAACAATCGCTGAAATCTTATTTCTTTACTGGAAACACTAGTTCTATAATGAATATTTGCAGTATTAAGTATAGGTTGAGTGCAGTGCATTTGCTATTCCTTCTTAACTCTACCTGCATTCGTTGAGCCTCACGCAATAGAGCGTGACTTTGGATTGATACATTACGCCTAATGTGCTGCTTACGTTATCGTGTCGTGAAACGAAGTAATTTGTCACCTCAGCGATGTATCAAATATGGAACATTTCACGTGCAAATAATTCATAAAACTCTCTTTCATCTATTGGAGTACATGGTGAGGGGGCGGGCCCGTTCTACAAAAATTGTGGGTTCGCAACCTTCACAAGACATGGAAGTTAAAGAATGTAATTTCACCTAGAATTTATCATTCATCAATCAACAACCTTGTGAAACATCAGTACGACAGACAGACGTAAAAAAAGTTGTCAAATCTACAAGGCGTTGCAACATCCATCACCCAGCTGACTTTGCGAGAGAAGTGCGAGGAAGGCATGTCTTGAACCTCTAAATATTTTGAAATGCTTCAACATTGCGGAATGTTTTTACTTTCAGTTTTTAGAAGTATGATTTTCATGTGTGAAAAAATTATTAGCATATTTTTTTTGCTGGAGATTATTTCTTAATTTTTTACGCATGTATTTTGCAAAACTCATTCTACTCCGAAAGTAATTATATCATTGTGCATTCTTCTCTGTTCGTGAATTTTTGGAATAAAAGTTTTGAATAACGTTTGTTCTTTGTGTCTCTGGTTCTCATAGTATTTTACATAGTTAATATTTGTGCCAATCTCAGTATGGACGTTCTGAAGATGTGTTTAGAAAAGTTTTTATTGGGGTTATTTCGAACATTTATTGTCTAATCCTGTTTGTTCTGTTTCTAAATCTTCAAAATTGAATTCCATGTAATATAAATTATTTTGAATAACTGGACCGAGAATTCTCGAAATGTCTACTTCTAAATCAGGTAGTTTTTGACTTAACATTCTTTACAAACTTCTTGCTTGAAATATGTTATTATTTTTACTATGAATTTGTTTTTAATTTTTGAATTTTGTATATTGAGAGAATGAACTTGAGTTATCTATCTATCTATCTATCTATCTATCTATCTATCTATCTATCTATCTATCTATCTATCTATCTATCTATCTATCTATCTATCTATCTATCTATCTATCTATCTATCTATCTATCTATCTATCTATCTATCTATCTATCTATCTATCTATCTATCTATCTATCTATCTATCTATCTATCTATCTATCTATCTATCTATCTATCTATCTATCTATCTATCTATCTATCTATCTATCTATCTATCTATCTATCTATCTATCTATCTATCTATCTATCTATCTATCTATCTATCTATCTATCTATCTATCTATCTATCTATCTATCTATCTATCTATCTATCTATCTATCTATCTATCTATCTATCTATCTATCTATCTATCTATCTATCTATCTATCTATCTATCTATCTATCTATCTATCTATCTATCTATCTATCTATCTATCTATCTATCTATCTATCTATCTATCTATCTATCTATCTATCTATCTATCTATCTATCTATCTATCTATCTATCTATCTATCTATCTATCTATCTATCTATCTATCTATCTATCTATCTATCTATCTATCTATCTATCTATCTATCTATCTATCTATCTATCTATCTATCTATCTATCTATCTATCTATCTATCTATCTATCTATCTATCTATCTATCTATCTATCTATCTATCTATCTATCTATCTATCTATCTATCTATCTATCTATCTATCTATCTATCTATCTATCTATCTATCTATCTATCTATCTATCTATCTATCTATCTATCTATCTATCTATCTATCTATCTATCTATCTATCTATCTATCTATCTATCTATCTATCTATCTATCTATCTATCTATCTATCTATCTATCTATCTATCTATCTATCTATCTATCTATCTATCTATCTATCTATCTATCTATCTATCTATCTATCTATCTATCTATCTATCTATCTATCTATCTATCTATCTATCTATCTATCTATCTATCTATCTATCTATCTATCTATCTATCTATCTATCTATCTATCTATCTATCTATCTATCTATCTATCTATCTATCTATCTATCTATCTATCTATCTATCTATCTATCTATCTATCTATCTATCTATCTATCTATCTATCTATCTATCTATCTATCTATCTATCTATCTATCTATCTATCTATCTATCTATCTATCTATCTATCTATCTATCTATCTATCTATCTATCTATCTATCTATCTATCTATCTATCTATCTATCTATCTATCTATCTATCTATCTATCTATCTATCTATCTATCTATCTATCTATCTATCTATCTATCTATCTATCTATCTATCTATCTATCTATCTATCTATCTATCTATCTATCTATCTATCTATCTATCTATCTATCTATCTATCTATCTATCTATCTATCTATCTATCTATCTATCTATCTATCTATCTATCTATCTATCTATCTATCTATCTATCTATCTATCTATCTATCTATCTATCTATCTATCTATCTATCTATCTATCTATCTATCTATCTATCTATCTATCTATCTATCTATCTATCTATCTATCTATCTATCTATCTATCTATCTATCTATCTATCTATCTATCTATCTATCTATCTATCTATCTATCTATCTATCTATCTATCTATCTATCTATCTATCTATCTATCTATCTATCTATCTATCTATCTATCTATCTATCTATCTATCTATCTATCTATCTATCTATCTATCTATCTATCTATCTATCTATCTATCTATCTATCTATCTATCTATCTATCTATCTATCTATCTATCTATCTATCTATCTATCTATCTATCTATCTATCTATCTATCTATCTATCTATCTATCTATCTATCTATCTATCTATCTATCTATCTATCTATCTATCTATCTATCTATCTATCTATCTATCTATCTATCTATCTATCTATCTATCTATCTATCTATCTATCTATCTATCTATCTATCTATCTATCTATCTATCTATCTATCTATCTATCTATCTATCTATCTATCTATCTATCTATCTATCTATCTATCTATCTATCTATCTATCTATCTATCTATCTATCTATCTATCTATCTATCTATCTATCTATCTATCTATCTATCTATCTATCTATCTATCTATCTATCTATCTATCTATCTATCTATCTATCTATCTATCTATCTATCTATCTATCTATCTATCTATCTATCTATCTATCTATCTATCTATATCTATCCTATCTATCCTATCTATCTATCTATCTATCTATCTATCTACATTGATAGTGAAATGTTCACTACTGAAAAGTGTCCGTTAAGGAAAGTTTCAATGTAATGCAATACTATAAAATTAGCGTTAACTTAGTCCCTTTACCTTCTTAAGCCCTTTAATGCCGTGGGCTGTGCATTAAATGCCCTGGTATTCACTATCAATGAATTGTTCAGTTGCATTTACATTTTTCATAGAAAAATTGATATATTTATTTCCTGCTGCCGTAATATTAAACTTAGTTATGCATGAAAATTAATTAATTATAATTATATTATAAACTTTTTGCATATTATAATAGTTTCTTAAATCTGAAATAGGTGCAACTGACTAATTCATTGAGCACCGTTGGGAACCACGGAAAACTAACGGTCAGGACACGAAGACTGTTCATGGAAAAGATATTTACAAGAGACAATATTTACAAAAGTATTCACATAAGACAAGAGTCTATAAGAATTATTACAAAATTAGTATTTACAAATAGATTCCATAATAAAAAGTATTTACAAAATAGTCTTTCTTCACCCGTACTTAGGAAGAAGTTTCGTAACCTGTAACATAGAAAGCAAAAAAGCCGGCAGTATCACATTGCATTTTGCCCAACCATTATAATCTCCTTCATTTCTTTCTTTCTTTCTTTTTCCCTTACTTTTCCCCCCACTATTAATAGATATTTTATCCGAATTGCGGTATCTATTGAAATTAATCCCAATAAAATTTTAAAATTATTATCAATCATCAAAAATTCCCCAAAATGTGTAACTCAAAGTTGGTTCAATCTTGGTTCAATCTAAAATATTATTTAATAAATAATAATTTATAAATGAATATATCATTTAAAATTGCTCATAATTCGTCTTACAATGATTTGTAATTTATTTAATAGAATGTATAATTATTTTACTCCTGCTTCCCTTCTACAATACTGTGTTTCCATGCTATTTAGTTGGTTTGTTGAGAAGGATTAGAATATTTCTTATTATTATAAATATTTGGGATTTGTGTTCTCTTTGTATTAATTGATGTTTGTCGGATGGATCCGTTAATTTTAGAGGGTAATTGACCTGTGCTATTGCAGTAAGTTGCTATAACCCCTAATTTGCTTTCTCCTGGTACTTAGCCCAAATAAAGACCACGATCGTTGTCGAAACGTGCACAAAGTAGAGAAATAAAAATTTCTGTCTAAAACGCAAGATTTTTGTCTTCGAATATTATTTCAATTTTAAATTATATATTTATTAATAAATTATTATTTATTAAATAATATTTTAGATTGAATCAAGATTGAACCAACTTTTAGTTACACATAAGATACATACCGTAGCACATAAGTAATATATCATAAGTGGAAACTCATATATCGTCTGTCCAACACCATGGAGACTTTACCATTAACATTCCATTAGATTCGTCTCACCACATTGAAAATGAATTCATTAGCCACTACAGTACATTACTTGGCGACGGGAGCGGTTCCAGTAAGTGATCTCGGGGAGAGGGGGCGAAACTTCGTCGACTTTCCTCCCCCCACCACCCGATAGTTTCGTCTTCCGAGGAATCGCCCGATTTTTTAATAGTGAAAATAAAATACATTTACGGCAGGGGAAGTATTTTTTAAAATTTATTTCATCCCATTTTACATACAAAGATACAACTGAATTAAACATCTCAATCCATCAACGACCTATAGACATTTGTTCTTTATATCACCTTGTACGTTTGGCTTTCCCAAAACAAGGTTCTTATCCTTTATCATCTCTGCTTCTAACTTGTTTCCGCAATTTTGACACTTATTTATTTTGTTTTCAGTCTTATACTTGCATTTGCGTGATTCTTTTGAAATGTTCTTCTGTATACAAAAAAATTGCCCTGAATATTCCGCCTCTGCTTGGCAAAGCAGAGAAATAAAAATTTGTGGCTAAAGATTTTCGTGTTCGTTATTGAATATAGCTGCTAACATCACCTTCCGTGGCAAGAAAATTGCATCCGCCGAGGACATTGAAAGTGAAAGGTGCGTGGAAAGTAATATGTCTCTGTTCTCATGTTCAAATGCTGTGCAATATTATTGAGCGCGTAGCAATGCAACCTCTATGCACATGACGCCTGTTTGAAGATCAATCTGCGGCAGTTGATTTGAACATGCAGTCCGAGTGTTCGGGTGAGTCCTTGTCATTGTCAGGTGGCCATGTTACACATCATGTCCGTTTGCCAGAGGAACTCTGCCGCTGTCTCCATTGCGCCTTCAGTGAGGTTGAGATTTCCGCTTCATTTGATCTTAGAAAGTGATACCATAGGCCTTGAACTCACATTGGCAATTAATTCATTTCGCCGAAACTTTCAATCCTTAATGACTTATGAGGCTAATTACTCACTTCCCCGGGGGTTTCAACCACTCTTTTCTCAAGAGAGTCGTTTTATATAAAAATAAAATGCGTATGACCACGTAAAGGACAATAAATTAATTTACTCTCCGGGAGCAAGCAAGGGACCATCCCATCAATTCCGATCAAGGGTTCTAATGGTGAGGCGGATTTAACATTTCAGTACAAGAGTAAAAGTAGTTTGGTACGTGTTAAAATATAAACAGAGTATTATTTAAAAACAAAACAAAAATTCTTAGTATTATTATGAACTATAGATTGTTCGGAAAATATTGTTTGTAAGTCGTAACTATGAAATTAACTCTAAATTCGAGGTTTAATATTGCAATAGACGATCCCGATGACATTCACTAATCTAAATCAACTAAGAATCTAAATCAACAAGTCCCGTTGCTATGTTCTAACAGTCGACCAGGTCTCCTTGTAATGGTGGAAGTCATGTTCATGGGAGTTGGCTTTGGTGACTATTAGTGAATGTCACTACGTAGCGTGTCGCTACACCGAGGTAAGAGCCAAGGGATGTTGTATAAAAAATCCACCTCTACCCGAAGGGAAACCGGAAAAAAACCCGTGCCAGGATAGGAATTCCCTCCCAAAGTATATTACTGGATTAAGTCTCTTTAAGTATACGGATAAAACTTTGTACTTATTGCTTTCGAATCTTAAAAATTTATTGAATTTAAATAAAGAAATTACTATGAGTTTTAATCACTCCATTAATTATTTTAAAAAATTCTTGATAATATGAAGTTTAATTATGAAAACTCATCTATTGAATTAGTTTAATGTCCTTCACGTGGTTATACACAGTTTGTAACAGCTGTTTATTTGCTTGCCTGTTATCGTGGTCCATTGTTAGATGAAACGCGAATGCATGCATAGCCCGTATCCGAGCTGCGTTCAAACGGGAGCGCAAGGAAATCCTCGACACAGCGAGCGGTGAACTTGGGAATTCGCAGTTCGCACACATTGTGACCCCTACATCATACTATCTCTGCAGTTTGAGTTACTCTCCATACCCACTTTAATATATCATACATAAAATCATATTTTTAAACATAAATTAATAGAGATAAAACACGTATTATAAAAATGTGTTTTAATAAAAGTTTGTGGAAATTCGGAGTTCTCTTGAAATAAATATTTTCTGTCAGCGAATTTAAACATAAGTGCGCGTCTCGGGGCTCGCACCACGAAAATTCTAACAATTAGGAAATTAATGAAACTAGTTAAAATTTATAAGACATGACATTGGCAGTGCAGACGACCGAAGAGTTGCATCGTTTCGTTTTTGCATCGAACTACAACGTCATGACTGATTGTTGTATATTTTAAAAGAAAAACATGTTTCCCGGTACCTAATTTGGTGTGCTTGTGTAAATATACTTTAAAAGTGATCTCAATTAATTATTTTGAAAACTTAAAAACTTTTTAATTTTATTATTTGTTACTCAATTCTTATAATACTGTGCAATACTATTTTCGTTATGTAAAAAATTGGAATTTTTTTTATGTTTATCTGAAGGACTTTAACCACAAGTGTTTTTGAACCCGATTTTCAAGGTGAATGTTTTAAAAAATTATGGAGGGTTCCCCCCTTCCCACCGTTCACTTTATTGGTATTTCATACCTTCCCCCGAGGTTCCGTATCACAGATTGACCCTAGGGGCCTACAGATGCTAAATCCGACCCTGTGTCTTCCTAATGGAACTATTTTGAAGACCACAGTGTCACATGAGTGAAGGTCTTTCAACTGGAAACAATTTGAAAGAAATCTCTTAAATTGCGGTGAACCTCAGCGCCAGGTAACAGATTAATTATGTTATGTTAAATGAAAATGGCAGAAGGGACCGAGATTCGAACTCGGGATTTTGAGCTTAGCGCGCTCATGCGCTTACCAACTGCGCCATCCCGTTCACCTCCTGGGGAGAGTTTTTGGGTCTCGCAAGTTGAATGGAAGACGAACCCGGGAGGCGAACGGGATGGCGCAGTTGGTAAGCGCATGAATGCGCTAAGCTCAAGGTCCCGAGTTTGAGATAAAAATGACATAAAAATGTGAATTATGTTGGCCTTCAATTGAGATTTTGTAATGCCTGTGAGAGATAACTGAAGTACTTATATGCGCGTATATGACGGCAAATAGTAATTTTGCTTGGAATGCGTCAGATTGTGTAACATTATTTATCCCCATTCGAACAACTTTGAGCCCTTGAGTGGAAGAAATTTCATTCATTATACTTGTAGAGCGCAAAATTCTTAATTATTTATAATATTTGAAAGAGAGTAAAATGGGTTACTCTACAGAAATGGGGAAATAAATGTCCAAAACTCCCTATCCTCTTAGGTTAATTATTTTAATTTTTTTTCCACTACAACATATTTATACAAATGAATTAGACTACTTAGCATCATCAGATGCAATGTGCATGACACAGATAATTTATTTACGAATGTTTCCTCACGCCTTTGTCATTTCGTGTCCCACTTTTGACATTTTTTTAAATTGACGCCTGTCAAGGTAAAGATGGTCTGACAGGAGCGGTTGTTGTGGTGACAACCTGTGGGTTCCCGCTGAAACCAATGTAACCTGCTTCATCGCTCAGCAACCTCAGTTGTTTTGTGAACACTCGTTGGATCTGTTGAAAACGTATGAAGTGCTTGTTCATGAACCTCACTCCTTTGTGTACCGCAAATTTCCCCATTTCAGTAGAATCACCGGAATGTTTTGCAGTCTCCAAATTGTTGTCTATTCCTTTATTATTCAATCGCAGGTAAAACAAGCTGAAATAGACGCCATCACGGTACCTCCGAATACTTAGCAGTATACATTTGTACGAGTTTCTTTATTCATACTTCCTGAATTAAAATAAGTCAATTGAGTGTAGTATTTTTTGGAAGGTAAAATTTGGAATAGTCATAAGAATCAACACGTACGGCAGAAAAATTGAATATTTTCATTAATATTTTACCTTTTAATTCGTGGTTAATGTAAATTGTCTATGGATATTTGTAATAAAGATAAAAGAAAATCGATATGGATTTTAAAGAAGAGCAATGTCTCACTTCACAAAAAGATATATAAATCTTACAAAAACATTACTCTAAAAGTGAAGTTTGATTAGCCAATAGATAGACAAAATACTCGTCAAATCTGCATGTAGAGTGGTCTAGTAAAAGTAATACATGTCTGAAGGCAGAGATGTGTTTCTGAATAAAGTAAATCACGCACCTCGTGAGAAACGTGTCGGATTTACAGTGAAACTTGTGTTATAACTACGTTTTATCCACTTGATGTCGGGATAATTGTACTTAATTTTTGGTAATAGTTATAATATATTCGCTTCTCGAATTAATTACCAAAAATTTATTGAATGTATTGTTGGGAACAACAATTGTGACGTTTTCGATATTCTTTTGAACTAGTGATAAATAATGTCCAATTAAAATATTTAGACCTTAATCATATATTTCTTCCGTGTACCCTATAAGTAGAGAAGATAAGCGATAACTAACGTTGAAAGTTGTCACATTTTGACTTTAACATCTGAATTTTAAATTATAATTTTACAATAATAATTTGGCTTAAAAATGGATGTCATTTTCAATCATGTATTCTTTCACACAAATACAACCTCTCTCATTCAGCGTAACGTAATTAACAGAACACAGAATCAATGATTTTCAAAGGACTTGTTAAGCCATCCGTCAGCACATGGTGGAAAAGGTTTTTTTCTTCAGGTTGAGCGAACTGTGCACGAATTAAATCATCCATGAATGCGAATGAATTGGTGGAAATGTTGTTTGTTAATGGCATCAAAGCTTAAAGAGCGACCCCATTACATTTTAAATTCCTTTCTCGCGAACTGCAAATGACCTATCTTTACGTTTGTACGGAAATGTTCCCCTGGATTTGTGTACTAGCTAATCATTTCGAAAACTTTTCATGTATTATCGAGTATTAACTAATTAGGTCAGATTCAAAATTCGATTGACTATTGCTCGTTTTTGGTAGCAGAGCATACTTAACTTACACGTTGATTTTCATATAAATTACGTAGAATCAAAAATTCGTAAGTATTGATAAAATTGTTCATCATTTGATGACTCTTTGACGATCTTTATAACTTTATTAAGAGAAATAAACAGTTTCTGTTGTGACATTTGAATCTAAGTAGAGATGTAAATATTTCGAAAGGGCAAATAGCTCAATAACTTGAATGAGCGAATAATGTAAAATGTGGTTTCATAGACTCTTGCGTACAATGCAATCTATGGAGCTTGGACAGTAATGTTAGAATACATTGAAATGAACACACAACACAGTTTTTGGAGGGCATTTCTGAGCAGAAAAATTTCAATTATAAAGGTTCACGGTCCTAGAATGAGGGGTACAAACATCAAATGCAAATCACAATTAAAAATTTCAATATGGATAAAAGACTTTGAGATTTTTCGAGAAGACTTCGTGATATTTTGCCGACCGCCTTTGCGTAGTTGTGACGCCTCCGCTTCGTGCTGAGCAGAAGAGCGTGAGTTCGATTCTCGCTCGTCCGAACTCGGATGAGGTTTTTAGCTGGCATTTCCCCTACGTTTTGCAGGTACCTTGGATTTACTACCTATCCATCATCTCTCCTTCTTAAATACTTCACCAAAATTACGTGGAGGAGGAGCGAATATAAACCTCGCCTCATCATAAAATTAAGTATGAAATAAACAAATAATTACTAGGTCAACCAGTGCGATTAAATCAGATAAAAAATTGAACCTAATCAATACGAAGGTTTACTTTTATGTAGGAAATCTATTTTATTTACCTGAATAACATGGCATATATTTCCTTCCTCCATATTTTCACTCGATTTATTATTTGACAGCAGCGATGTAGACAGCACATCGTAACAGTTACGAATAGTGCATGATACTATACAATAGAGCATTACGCAACTCACTTACAATACCATACGAATATGTTTATTATTTACCAGACTCTTCTGTTATGCTGTTATCTAGGAATGGAAAAAGTGAATGATGAAGTAATAGGAAATTATCGACACATCTTTTCATGCTCTAAAGTAAGATGCTTCATTTTTGTGATTTTCTTCGTCCAATTACTCAAAATAGGATCTAAAAAATTCTGGTACATTTTCGCATTAATGGACGAGGGCGAGTCAATATATTCGTCGCAAACGTGAGTTTCCCTTATACCGTTTTCAATTACGAGCGCATTTTATACCAGCAGATGGCAGTATATGTAGGCTTGTCGTATAGACCGCGTGACATCGCGTAGGCACGCAGTCAGTCAGAGGCAGCCAGTGCACGATGGCGGTTGTATTGCATGAGTCTACAGGAGAATAGCGTACGGTTGTGCGTTATTTTTTTTGTGGGTCAAATGACTGTCCGCAGAAGGAGTGCATCGCGAAATGCATCCCGTGTATGCTGACAACAGTTTCTCACGGAAAAGATGTGCTCAATTGGATCTTGACAAAGGGAGTGAGTTGACAATGCCCTCCTTCACACAGTAAGAGCTGTTATGAATATTTCGTTGGGAACGCTGGGAACATGCACCGCGTAGCCCAGATTTATCTCCCAGTAATTTTCACGTGATAGGGCGCCTAAAAATACATTTGGGTGGGCGTCATTTTGAAACTGATAACCAAAAGACTTCTTAGTCTCCGGATTTCAAGAACCTGTAAGGAAATGCGACAAGTGTCTGAGTGTTCAGGGTGATTATGTCGAAAAGTGAAATAAATGTTAGGAAGTTACTTTGATTACTATTATCTCTATCTATTTTTGCGACTTATATATTGACTTACATACGTATATGTTGATGATGATGATTTGCTGGTTGGGGAAAGACGAAGAAGAAAAGGTCCAGGGAAAGAGTTAGTGTGTGGGAAGTGTGGGTCTTGGGAAAGAGTAGGGTTTCATGGATGCAGTGGTAAGTTGGCAAGCCATCTGGGCAGTCCGCGATCGAAGAGCGGAGTAGAGTGAGGTTGCGTGTCTCAGCACAGTTAGATCGCTTGGAAGTCGGGGTGGGACAGGGAGGGAGAGAGCAAAGTAAACTCTCTTCCCCTCAGCGTGAAGAGGGGAATGGAACAGTACTGTTCTGTGTTGGTTTATGAAGTAGATGGGATTCTTTATTATATAAGATATATCTGATTACGTCAGCTGAACCTAACGCTTGAACTAGGTTTTTTTAAGAATCGTGAGCAAAAGGTGAATTCTTTTGGATATTAGACACGGACTGTTACTTTCTGGAGGTTTTGGAACTACTGACACAATGAAAATAAGTTAATAGACATGCCTTGTAAATTTACCTCTATTTCTAAAATATAGGAATTATAATTTTTATTCCGTTCAAATGAATTCATTTACGCGTGATCAAAAACCAGGAATGGTAAGTAAAAGTCTTTTCGTTAGATCCCGCGATCAAAGGCGTCGCTAGACTTGAGAATTTGTCTAATTTACAAACTATGACTCAAACATTTTGCTACTAATTACAAAATACATTTTTTTTCTGTCCCAATTTACGAATTAATGAGAGAAATATTTTTGGGTGAATTATTTTTTATATAAATATTCATGTAAAATTTAAATATTATATCTGTCCTAATTATATATCGGGACTGCCGACCCGAGGAAAAATTTATTGATAGAATATTCGAGTTTTATCCATGATAGCATGAATCTAACTACAACTTTTGCATTTATTTTTGGCTAATATAAATTTCGCTCATTATTTTTATATTAATCAAACTTAAAGTTAGTTGGTGGATGGAAGACAAATAGTGGAAATATGCGACGTGTTCGGTCTTTCATCAGCTAAATGCACATTTCTATTGTTTTAATCGCTTTTATGTGTTTCTTTAGTGTTGATAGTTTTCTATGTATTGGTATAGTATTTTTTCAAAAACAAGTATTTATCTTAACGTGTTAGGTCCTGCTATTAAATTAAAATTGGTGTAAAAATCCCGAAAAAATGATATACATGCTTCTATTTGTCATTATGACTAGGTTTGTCTCTGGTGGCTTTATGCTTCTACTGTAATTTCATGACCACGTTACCAGGGTTGGCTAATGTGCAAAGGAGGATGATAATATGGTGATAGTGATGACATTCTGTGTTCCTTGGTCCGTGACGTTCACCCGAAATTCACTCCTAAGGGTCAGAAACCACAGAATAACCTTGAGCCGGAAGTGCCAAATCGTGCTCAGCAATGAATACTCAGTCTGCTTGCAAGAACGTAGCGAAAGGGATGTCCAGGGGTTCCGGACCTCCACCCATTCTCCTAAAATATTATTCTGAGAAAGAAAATATAACTATTGTTAAATTTATGTAAGGATTGTTGATTAAGTGCGTCTATCAATGATTGATCCGGCGTTCATTTCCTAATATGTGAATTTCCTAATATTTGAATAATAAGAAATATAATACATTGTAAGATATTATTTCATTCACACCTCAGACCTACCATTTAGCAAAATCCTGGTAACGTCCCTTCTGCGTGGCACTTCTCTTCTACCTTGTGGTGTACCTTCTTTAGTGGTTATGAGGAAATTGACAATATTCTTATCCACAATCATAATTTACAAACTGATGCGAACAACGTATCCAAAATTTATGGTTGTTTATTTTGATTTTCTTATTTGATATAAGTTGACATCAAAATAATTTCTTCTTTGAAAATATGTGAAATTAATTATTTTTCCATGGAATTGTTTTAATTGTAATAAATCTAACACATTTGTTTATATACGAATACTACATTCACCAGACGATGACTAATATTTAATAAAAACTTGTCTACATAATAGATCGGATTTTTAAAATTAAGTTGTGAGGAAATGCTTCCGGTTTGATTGGTTCGCTTGGACAGTACTCCGAATACGTATATCATATTCGGTTTTCAGTCGGTCAAGAAAATAAAAAAATAAAAATTTCAGCAATATTTTTAAGTGTTAAATTACTATAACCAGAAAAGAACGAAGAACTACGGTTATGCAACCCACAATGCTTTGGTGTATTAACATCGAAATGGTTGCGTTCCATCTTGCTAGAACAGGGGGTTGTCGTACATTACGGTGCATTGTACTTGTCAATTCGTGCACGGTTTTACTAATATAACGCTTTGAAAGAAGAAGATTGAACTTATTATCAATATTTTAAACATGTTCTCCGAAACATATTTTGCAATAAAAAACAACAACAACAAAAGAACATATATCACTATTCCATCACGGAGGTAAGGATACGTGTTACAATTATACATGTTCCCTTTACGGGATCCGTAAGCTCAATCTCTCTGTGGCCACATATATCTTCTTATATATTAATCAGAAACAATATCTTCTGTTAATAACATTCCAATTCATATTTTTTCTGAACTTAATGAATTGAAGATACAAAAGAGTTTTACAAATTACAATTGAGGCACGAAAACGGACTATGTTGTAAGTGCTAAAACCAAGTTCTTACAGGATACATAAAAAACCTGACTAAATGCCGTAACTGATTATGAAAAATGATAGAAAAGTCATAATGGATGGTTTGATGTTACAAGTAATGGCGTTCCGAAAAAAATAAAAAAAATATTGTTGGCGCCAAATAATTGAAATTTCAAGAAGTGTTATTTCGAAACCGTTGTATCAAATAATGAATGCCTGAAATACCGCCAGCTATTCCAAAGAACGCTGCAAATACCACGGATAGTGTCCAAAATAGTGTATGTACCACGTCAAACAACCATGCTACAGACACTCCACTTGTAATTCAATTCATATCGTTGGGAGACTCGGTAAAGACGTGTTGTACATTTAATGTCCTTGAGACTACTTGAGACTAAACTCATTTTGTCTTTTTTGGTATAATTTATCATTTATTTTTGGTAACATTTATTCCACTTCCACTCAAGTTCTTTAGTATTCGCCAGTCTCTCGTGACAAAAGATTTATCAAGATCTCCCTGACGTGACGCGCTTATGTCTCATAGTGAGGTTGACTTACTGCCTCAGTTCTTCAACTCCTCTGGGTGGCAACTCTGATAACAGAATACAAAGCAACACAATTGTGAAAGTTAAGCTATGGTGTTGTCGGTTTTCTCTCCTGTATTTCAAAGCCATGTCACTGGGTGCTGTTTCTAGGTGCTGGGAATCTAAAAAACCTGCAGTGTATCTNCAATTGCAAAAAAAAAACGAAATCGGAAAATTATTATATTTAAAAAATAAAACATGCAGAATTATGAAAAAGTAACGCATTAAATGGATCAATATGAATAAAAATATTTATCCTCACAACCATAAAAATACGAGCAGATTTTTTAACTAGGGGATACAGGAATTATTTTCTTCCACTTATAAACATTTTTCATTTGCATCATAGGCTGATCTAAAAAGGCTCCTTAAAAGATTTTTTCGTCGTATCTCGTAAACGATGCGACGTACGCAAATGCTCTTTTGCAATCTGTACGCACAATTTTATGCAAAATAAAAATGTTTATATTCATTTTCTCAAAATTGTTATTTTTAAGAAACTGGAAGTAGAGCGCGCTGTGAAAATCAAGTTGGAAGGAGCTGTCCAGACATAGGGTTCTATTCCCTATGCATTCACAGTCAGATCTCTACTTTGGTTTGATTTCATTAATTTTTTCGTGAGTAATCGAATAAACAAAATTCTTCTCACACACACATACGACAATGGACATCACAAAAAATGGAAAATAGACTCTCCTAGAGCGAATTCGTAAAAATCTAAAGAGATCTCGATTTTTTTTTTCGACTGATTACTATACTTTCCTTTTATATACTCTATAATAGGAAAGTAAAAATAGGTGTATGTCCCGTAACCACTTGATAATGTACGGAATTAAATATTATTCTTTGAGTCAATGTGAATAAACTCTTTTTTTGTTTTGACACTAAATGTACTTGACAGAATAAGGAATGTACAAATGATGTTTTCTTTGCAACATTAGAAAAGTACTAATTGGGTTATCTACTCGTTTATATCACACTATGATGGAAATGCACTGTTGTATGAGTCATATATTTATTTAGCATTTCAGTACAAGCATTTTTTTGATATAAACAAGTCTTTGATTTTGGTAGTATAGTAGAGTATCTGTCTGAATACTAGACATTAATAAAAAATCATTTGAAAGATAGTATTTCAGATCAGTAGTTTCGGAATTTTTTATTTTACTAGATACATCACGAAAAATAGGGCAAATCATATATTAATCTGCTTCATTGTGATTACAACGTTTGGAATACTTTTTAAATAATCTTGATTTATGAATTGCAAACATTGTGTAGATTCACTTAATTGTGTATTCAGAACAATACATTTCCAGGCGCTTTTGCCAAAATATTTTTGTTAACAAAGAACCTGAAGATTCTGACTACGTAAGCGAAAAACTTTTCGCTTTAATTATTATAAATATTAAAGATTGGTGAATCTACACAATGTTAGAAATTTATTGATCTTCATATACTAATCAATATTCTGGCTACTATCCAATAATTTTGATCCACAGATATTCTATCTTCAGTGAATATCTCCAGATCGTTTTGGAAATATTATTACACTTTTAATGGAAGGGAAGGTGAAATGAAGTAAAAAATGAAACATTTTTGGATGTCGAGTTGAGAGGTGTTGAAGAGAAATATTTCATAACGTTTAAAAAGTGTTTTCATTAGTTTACAGATATGAGATTTGGGATCCAACTGCAACAACAATTCAAAAACATGTTTCCTACACAAAATTTGTTTTTAGTTGATAGTATTGGTTAATTAAATATATCATCTACACCATTATGTCTGTTACACATTTCCGTGGTCTCTGAACATATCTTTCTGTTCTGATTTTTGTTAGTTTGTCAGTGGCTGCAACGGACACCTCGTCATGTACCTGAAAAAAAATAGGCTAGGAATTATCCAGTCAGTTCAGTGTATTTATTGCAAAAAGGTTTGGAAAATAAATTCTATTATTCTGTTCTGTTAATCTACCACGTGAAATTGTCATGTTTTGTAAGTAAAGGCGTTTCCACGTTTTCGAGACTCGTAGGCAAGATCCCAAAGTATTAGAGGGCAAAGTAAATATATCATATCGTCCCTGAAATAAGTGCTCTGAAACGTGACACGAACCACTCTCAAGAATTCTAGAGCTGATGGAGTTCGCCAAATATTCATCAAGCGGTGTGGGCAGCAAACGGTAATTTCATAATGTACTAGAGTGTCGACGATGTTGCCTCACATACTTTGTTTCCAATGAGATATTACTAGTTAAAATGTATATTAGATTCGCGTTAGAATTTTGGTCCAGAAATACGATATGCACCAGGAAAATTTGAATGGCGATCGTGTCTTATATTTTTTACTTAATTTTNACTATAAGAATAGATATTCTCGTGCCAACATTTTGGTTCAAACTCGGCTTATGCGTGTCGCACGTTCCATGAAAACGCAACAACAACACTACGGATTTTGTTTTCAGAAGAAATGGCAGTTTTTTAAACGATTTATTGAGTTAATAACGTGTTTGTGAATATATTCTCATAGTTTAAAATGTTACAATAATGTGAACACTGTCCGTTTGACAAAATGAACGAAATAAATGCAGTAAAATATTCATTGATATTCATTATTTTTTCAAATAAGAAACAATAATTCTACGATTATCACCCTATACGCTAAGGTGCTATAAGAATATGTCTTTTAAGACAAGTCAGTTACATAAAATATTTGTTATTACCTCAACATTTCGTATAAAAAACTGCAACTTTCTTCTGGAAACAAAATCCGAAGTAATGGTGTTGTCCGTATGTTTTCATGGAACTTACAACATGAATAAGTGGAGTCTGGACCAAAATGGCGGCATGAGAATACCTATTCTCGTAGTGCCTTAGGAAAAAGCATCCGTCCCCGACCCACCTTAAATGGCTACGTCCATATTTGTAAAACAACAATATGAACGGTATTGTAAATGAAAGTAGGTCTGAATGACATAACTCTGCAACCTATGACTTGTTTCATCCCGCAGGTGTGAACGTATGCCTCGAATATATGCGCTGCATAGAGGCGGAGCTCTGCTACACACGAGCGGCTGGCTCTGAGTTACATGCGCCGGCGGTTCTCCTCCTCCGTCTCCGGCACCGTGTTCACCTCACATTTGCTGACATCATTATTTTACTCTCTCACTCCGCTTGTTTCCATTTCTTGCATGTCTTGTTACACCAGCTCCTTCACCTCCACTCGCACCAAGATATCGAACGTTCATGAAAACATTACACACTTATGAGCCGATTTTGATTTGTGGGTTGTCATGTCACTATTTTATCAGCGGTTATGAGTGCCCAATGTTTCAAACGGATTGGAATCTTCAATTTATTATTTTCTTTAATTAGTTTATTACTGCGGTCTTTCTGCTGCAATCAGTTACAACCAGGAAAGTTTCAATTTTCTTTTGTATTTTCGAGTACAGATTGTTTAAAGTTTCCAAGACGTTTTTACTTTCTCGTATACATAGTATATAGAAAGTATAGTATATAGAAAGATTTTGTCGGAAATATCCCTTTTGGTTATTACTAATTCTAAAAAAGTGGTTTCTGGCATAACGTCCGTATGTCCGTCTGTACTCAGCGATTCTGAGTAAATGGATGACTATATTTAATTCGCATTTCGTATTTACGTAGAATTTACTTGTTGTCGATGCACGTGCTCTATTTTTTTTACTTTGAAACAATGGGTACTTCACATCACGGTAAAAGTACTCTTTCGAATGGTTCATAAAAACGGCTCCGACGTTCTTGCTTAAATTTCCTGTACCTAAGTACAATTAGTATGCTTTACATCCGCATTAGCCGTATTTCGCTTATAAGTTTACTATAGACGCAGTAAAATAATTTCTGCCTGCTACACTTACACATTAGTTTACTGTTATAAGAAGCTTGAATAATATTTTGCAGTGTAAGTGGACCAAACAGACGTAGAATACACTTTTCTGAAACTGCAATGAAAGATATGATAATGATAAAATACATAGCAGGACAGCAAACGCACTGCACATACAAAAATACATCAGTTTCTGTCTACAACGGAATTACATTTACGTTACACTTTTACGTCAAGACTGATATGTCGCTGTATGTTTTAAAATATTATTCTGAATATTTATTTTACTTTCAAATTTAAAATAAAGGACAGTATTAAGTCCATCTAGCGACATTGGGGATGAATAGAGCACTGGAAGACGACCAAAATTTAGAGGACCACACTAGAAATGACCCTTTCACCTTTTTTTTGGAGCGACCTGTTTATTCCTATTAAACGTATACTTAACTGGTTATTACATTATTTAGAATATGTATATTAATTTTTACTACTCGACAAGAGAAGGATGTTCATTTTAGAATCATTTACGCTAAAGTTAATACTAATGAAACTTAACAAAAAAACTTTCGACAACTCTTCTATTGGAACGTTGCGAGTGCACTGCGAGTATCTTAAATATTTGGAGATCACAATAATGAAAAAAATAATACGTTGTATTATATTAGATACGATGCAAGCGAAATGTATGCTAATAACGATGAAACTTACGGGTGTGTTCACTAGAGATCAGTTGTAGTGCCCCCCCAGGGGACTTAAATATGTGTTTGGCGAACACGGGACCCCGAGCTGAGTCTGGCATTACTTCCACTTATTTGTGTATGCTCCTTCCTTTCTCTTTTCTGACCTTCCTTGGTCACCTCTTGTTCTTTTCGATCCCGACGCCATTAGGGCTAGGGTATCTTACATTTTTTTCATCCCTCTCATTTTTTGTCCTACCCCCGTTTTATTGTCCCCCCTTATTCTTTATCCCTCCTCTCATTTTTTGCCCTCCCCTCATTTTTTGTCCTCAATGGTTTGATGTATGTTTTGAGATATGTTTTGGTATGTTGTAGATCAGGAGGGTTTTTAGTGGGTATGGTTGAGTCATTCGACGAGATCCACACACGGGGAGAGTCATGTTGCCTCTCCTTAGTGCGTAACTGCATTTTCCCTACCTATACAAGTTTTTAGGGCTCCAATGACGTTTGATGTCGACATGAGCCGTAAAGCCCCCNNCCCCCAAAAAAAAAAAAAAAAGAAGAAAAGTTGTAGTGCATGAGGATTCACTGTGCATGACGATCACAAAATGGGTTCATCAATAGATTGCACGCGACCTCGGGAGGTTCACTTAAGCATCGAGTTTTCTAAAGCGATAAAAGATGACGTAAAACAGGAGAGGCTTAATAAAGAAACACTTCATTTTTCGTTTCGATCTCTCAGATATTGCGTTGATTGTCGGAGAAATCCTTCATTTAAAACGTTTATTAGTTCTAAGTTTGTTATATTTAAGTACGATTTTACTGTTTTAGATGAAGTCCGCACAACGCCGAATACTGGCATACTGTTCATAAAATCGATGCTAAGTATATGTTTTATTGGTAATGAATAAATTAACGTAAAATAATCTTTATTATTTTATAATTACATAGCGTGTGTCAGTTCTGTCTGAAAGAAAACCACGATTCAACCGAAATTTCGAGCGCAAATGAGAGAACGTCCTTTACGTTCTATTGCTTGGTAATTTCACAAAAATGTTTTGTTATTTTTAATCTGCGAAGAAAATGAAATCAGTTTTTAAACACCAGAAATGACGTGAGAGGAGATGAATACCAGAAATGAAATATTTATCCAAGGGGGAAAATGTTTTCTGCTCTGTTTCCTTATGTCTCTTTTCTGTTTTGTTTGGATTCTTCTGTGTTCATGAGTTACTGAGGGAACGGACTCATTCTCATACACTTAAGGTGATATGAGTGTACCGGGTGCTAGTCAGGAACATAACCTTCAATGGAACCTTCAATAATGTTATCTATTCTGTTTATATTAAGAATAGTCATTCTATCAGTAATTCTCGAATTTAATACACCATGATAAATTGCGAATCATTAATTATACCGTTTTCAGAAGAAAAAAACTATTTGACAAATGGTATCTAGTTTGACTAAAGTTCTCTATTGGAGGAATTGGTCTGATGTTGACAGATTGATGTATATTACAAGAAGTAAAAGATTTCGTCAATCTGTCATTATTTATTTATTTATTTATGTATTTTCATTCTGTCATTATTTATTGGTGCAAAAGGTCTTTTCGACCGCATGGCGGCCATTCTTTAGTGCTAAAATTACAAAATAAAAATAAATTGAAACATTCTAAAAATAATCTACCCCTTTCTTCTTTGAAAAGATAATAATTTTCAATATAATAAGAAATAATAACAGGAAATGAAAAAGCTGGCGTTCCTGGGTCCTTTGGCAAGCGGTGACTGAAACCACCGTTGTCCCATGGAGGGTCGGATAAATAGTGACGGAATGACGAAATCTTTTACTTCTTGTAATAAAGTTCTCAAGTTTCGTTAACTAACTTTCTTAATAGTCCTTATGGCAAGGAGCATACTATACTATTCTTTTCAGTATTAAATTTGGGACACATGTGATGGTTATCCCTATAGATTTCATTAGAAATTTGAAGGAAATAATTTAAAAATCATCAAGAGGTTTTATCCGTGAGAGCTCCTGCAACTTTGTGAGTTTTTTTTGCAAATATTAGCCACACAAGTTACAATTTATATTGACAAATTGATGGATAATAGTTTATTCTTCTATTTTAAAAAGTTCTAGTAATTCAAAACCAGTCGTTAGGTTCACCTTAAGTAGTGGACATGAGTTCCTTACTTCGAAAAAGGACACGTTTCAGAGATGGTAGATTTCAATTATTTCCCATTTTAATTACATTAGTTATTCAAAAGGAAAAAGAAAACATATCAATATGAAATAATTTTTGTCGCACATTCCGTTGTAACGATGTGTTGTGTTATTATGGCATATGTGAAATACATCAACGCCATATGTAGTGATGACAGTGTGAATGTTATAACGCGATCAAAGGGGATGGGAGGATGTTTAGGTTCTTTAAACTTACAAAAGCTGTAAAATATTTCTTGATTCTATTTCTGCTGTTTCTTGTAACTTATGAAAAGTTAGTAAATGAAACGAGTTTCAAATTTTCGGTTCAAATTTTACTCCGAAAACAGGAAGAAATTTTTCACATAATTTATGAAATGAATTCATTTCATTCTTCAAACACATTTTTAATGATGTGATAAATGTCTTAAAATTATATATAATTAACACATTTTCAGATTTTTGTTTATTTTTTCTGGATTACAATTCTGCGACGTCTTTTCCGCAAGCAGTCAATAATATAACACGGAGTACCGAATTATTGTTTGGTTCTGACGTGTCAGTTCGCTCTTCTTTAGTTGAAACCGAGATCGTTCAATTGTATCACCTAGTCAAGACGAAGTATTAAATACTTGAAGTTTGGTGTAATTTCTTAATAGAAAGAGTATTAAAAAAAATGTGGACTAGAATTATCGCGAAGCTCTTTTTCCCTTTAACTAAAACCCACGTATTCTCATGAATACTGTAATGAATCGTTTCGTTTTAATAATAAATTAACAGATTGGTTCAACTTATTTTTTAATGTAGGGAAAAATGATTCACGGTTGTGTTATCTTGGAAATTTTTATTGAACCCTGATTTTTCCAATATCTTTTGATTTACTTCGTTAGATTGTCCCTCATTTGTATTTGAACAAGAATATAGAGTAAATTAGAAATAACATTTTCGTGCATTAACCAGCAGGTTCAAACACGAGGGGGTTACGATAACTCATTGCTTCGATGTTCTATTCCACGCAGTACGAGTTGTTTGATTGAAATTTAATAATTAATTATTAATATAAATAATTTAGTAGTTTAAATGTCATGTTTAACATAGAAACACATAGATGATTGGCATTGTGAATTGTTTTGTATGTTTAATTTCATTGAGAACGAACAGTCTGTATGAAAATTCCATGACATTAAATACAAATTAGAGCCACATGGATTCGAATTTTGAATTTATTCCAACAAATATTCGGAAGCGAGATAATCACGAGGCTATTCAGAACTTCATTCAAAAAAGTAACTTGTTTCTCTTGTTATGTTTTATAAAGGAATTTTTTCACTGCTATTTTTATTAATGGAGCTTTGCAACAAACTGAATTTGAAAACATTATTAATCTCGCGAGGAAATTTTTCAGTTTTAAAACTCTATGATTATTTTAGGTCTGCACGGTCGTAAAACGCTTTGAATCATAACAGATTTGTCATAAACAATAAAAATTCAATTGACATGTTTTGATGTAACGTGGGATTCCATATTTTTACTATAGCATTATTTAATTTGTAGAGGTTTGAAAAACAATTATGTTTATATTAACACTTGATGTTTGTATTTGCATAAAAATTGAACTGTATTTTAGGCTTTCCATTTGTTAGGAATGGTTTTACAAAAGTCGTTTCTTACAATTCATGTTAGATAAGGATTTTGATTTATCTAAGTCATATTTTTCGACGAGTATTACGTATAGATGACGGATTCAAAAATGTTTAAATTTCTAACTCGTTGTCGATCTTTGTTTAAGGCTATAAAAATTGATTTTATATTTCATGGATTTATTAACATAGCGATAAATCATTTATCCACAGTGTAGAAACTCATAAATCATTTCGACTCTTCGATATCATTAAAGAACTGAATCTTGCTGTGAGTAATGTTTTTTTTTTTTGACATCGCGTGTCCAGTCATCGTTAATGTTAGTTCTGAGATTTAGCACTGGAGTCAAAGTAAATGTCATATTTCAATTTTATTTTCATAATAGTGTCACCCAAAAGATAATTTAAAGTGATACAATGTTCTTACGAAGGATTAAAAGTAGAATATTTTTCAAGAAAGTAATAATAATGTACCCCCCAGGGGACTTACATGTAGTAAGTACGTGTTTGGCGAACACGGGGCCCCGAGCTGAGTCTGGCATTACTTCCACTTACTTGTGCCATGCTCCTTCCTTTCTCTTTTCTGACCTTCCTTGGTCACCTCTTGTTCTTTTCGATCCCGACGCCATTAGGGCTAGGGTATCTTTCATTTTCCT
>NNCF01126165.1:1334357-1372954 GCA_002313205.1 Laupala kohalensis | reverse complement strand
ATCAGGAGGGTTTTTAGTGGGTAGGGCTGAATCATTCGACGAGTCCCACACGCGAGGAGTCATGTTGGCTCTCCCTAGTGCGTAACTGCGTTTTCCCTACCTGTACAAGTTTTTCGGGCTCCAATGACCTTTCATGTCGACATGAGCCGTAAAGCCCCACAAGAAAAAAAAATTATGATGATGTCCCATTTGACATAATGCTAAGAAGTACAAAAATATCTAACTACCCTTGGTTAGAAAGGGTGCGCGATGCGGCAAAGTGGCATGCAAAATAATAATAATAATAATAATAATAATAATAATAATAATGTCCATTGTCTGCTATTTGGAGCAAATGTCGTCCACAAAATTTCTCCATCTCTCTCCATCTGCTGCTATCGCTCGCATCTCATTCCAACTCTCGTCAGCTTCTTTCAAGATGGATCTTCTCCAGCTCATCTTTGGGCCTCTCCCCGTTTTCTGGACCCTTGAGGGTTCCACATCAGGGCACTTTTCGATGGTTCTTCATCGTCTTTTCTAAGTGTGTGTCCAATCCAACCAAATTTCCGCTTGCAGATTTCTTTATTGATATCCGTTCTTCCTGTTTTTCCCCCAGAGATCTTTAATGAAAATAATGCATGGCCATCATATTTTTAATATGTATCTTAGACATCTATTTATGAAACTTCGAAGCCTCCTTTTTATTTCAGTGGTAGCCAACCAAGTTTCATAACCATACAACAGGACAGATTTGACACAAGCATTAAATACTTTGATCTTCGTACTTAAACTTACGTTGTTGGACAGCCAAGCTTTCCTTAGTCTTGCAAATGTGTCCCTTGCTTTCTGAATCCTTGTGCAAACGCCTAGGGTGGCTCCTCCATCCTCTGACACCATACTTCCCAGATAACAAAAGTTGGACCCATTCGTTACAACGTTTCCTTCCAAGATAATAGCTCTCTGCAAATTATGGTTCAGTCGCATATCTTCTGTTTTGGAGCAGTTTATCTGATGTCTCTACTGAGGTCATTTCATTTTGCCTGCATATGATAATACTAATGGGATAGTAAGCATATGTCATCTGCGTACACAAGTTCTTCGAGATGTTGGTTCAGTTTCCTCTGAATCCCTCGGTTTTCTTCCTGCATCGTTCTTTTGAATTATCTATCTAACACTAATATAAAAAGAAGGGGTTAAAGAAGGCATCCTTGCCTTACCTTGCAGAATGCAAAATGCTAGACGTTAAACGAAGATAGATGGATAAACATAGATGTAATAAGACTATTGATAAATAATATATACGTATTTTTATTGTGATAAGATGTATTGAGAATAAAGTCGTGTAATTCTGAGAAACGTAGACGCGTTCGTAAATAAATAAAATGAAAAAAAATGTCTCATCATTTGAAATATTTATGTAGTAGGACAAGCAGGAATTATACGCTAAACATAAAATCTTATCTAAAAGTGCATAAGAGATCTTTTTAAATAATCTTAATATTTCTGCACAGCCACCAGTAGGAAAGTGAGAACGACGATGGGAATAAGAAACAATTCTTTTAGCTGCTTTTTTTTGGGTAAAATATTCACGACAATAAAGCTTAATTACGTGAGGGAAGATCGAATATTTGACGTACTGGTTATTTCCATCAAACCCATTTTTAGGTTGTCATAGAACGTTTGACTTTACACTATTTGAAGATTTCATGTATACAGTTATTGATTTCTTGATGTCTTTGATATTAGTAGGACTTACTTTAGACAGATGGATTGAGGGGAAAATCACTAGAAAGGGAGTTAACTTTATTCATGTAACTTTATTTTAATGATAGGAATTAAAAACAGAAAAAAAATTAAAGTACTGAAATTAAAAGTGTCATAATGAAATAGTCGTTTTGACGTCACTTTAAAATAGACTGTTAAAAAATCTTAGAACTCGTTTAGCTCACCAAACTTTAATATTGTACAACCGACCGCACATTTGCGTTAGTTTAAGTTGGAAAAAGATGAAATACATGGTGGGACTTGACCCAGACAGGAAACATTTTACATATGAATAGATGTGCGATGTAAACTAGCATACTGGGAGGTGATGGAAACCATATTTTAACACTTTTTCATGGTTGAATCCGATAGATTGAAAGTTGATGAGAGAAATTGAAACGTGTACGAATGAATGGTTTATTGCATCAACTCACTATGAAATATAAGAACTATGGTACTTCTATAACTTGAAGATGGGCCGTTTTCAGTTTTTAATATAACTGTTTTCACACCTTTTACTGATTCAAAAACCGCGAGAGTTAAAACATTGCAATTATCGTGAATTTCTTTTTGTAAAATTGATTACAATTAAAGAAAGACCTTAATAAAGCGTATTATTACGTTTAGGTTGATATGGGATAACGCCAAAAAACAACTTTGAAAACTTGGAAGAATGGAAAGAAATATTTACTAATGGACATGATACTTATAATGATAATAAATTATTGATCCTTTATCGATACTCATCTTTAACTGAATTATAGATAAAAACCCGGATGCTCGGAACAAAAAGGAACAAGAGTCGATAAATCTACAGAAATGTACTGATCACAAAATTACGACAAAAGCCATAAATAACTAAGTATGAAAGAAACAATCCTCTTATTGATGAAATGAATCCATTGTCGCTCAGGGAAATGACGATCGCCGAGCGAGAGGGACTCGCAGCAGGCCGCGACGAAACGAATGTCGGTCGCTGGGAGACACGTCGGGTCGAAGGGGAGGGGGAGATTGGGTGGGGGGAGAGCGGCGAACAAACGGCGAGAGGCGGGGAGAAAGGAAATGTACGAATGTGGTTGAATTGAAAAGTAGCTGAATGGGCTATCGGGCCAGCAGCGTTTAGATGGGCTGGGTTGTGTGCTCCGTCGATGGACAGAGAGCCAGTTTAATTTAGCGGTTGGGAGGAATGGAGAGCCGATGGAGAGAGCACGAGTTTACACCTGATAGTAGTTTTTGGAGAGCTTCTGCAGGAATGGCAGAGAGATGATGGTGAAGAGTATAATGACATAGAGGATGGTAATTACTACGCAGGGAATTTGATGTGAGATTTAAAATTGTTTGGATATTTTTGTGTTATTTAAATATGTGTTTTGTATTTAATATGCATTTAAGACGCGTTTCGAATTAATTTATGTATCTACCGTAATTAAAATAAATCTTTATTGAGAAGGAGTAGTGAACAAAAATATCAAATGAATCGATTTAGAAATAAAATGAACAATATAATGCTCAGAAACACAATACTCAGAATATGATACAGACTATCTCTACGTGGACAAGATACGCAGGAAACTATTGTGTTAATGCATGTGTACACCGTCAAAACATAAGCCTTCGAATAGATAGATAACATTTAATTGTTTACAATATAACATAAACAGTAAAATGTTAAAAAATATTCCAAAAAAATAAATAAAAACAATTTTTGTCCTATGAGAAAGTATACATGCTTAAGTCTCGAAAATTTTCTCTTTCATCCGATTTTTGAGAAATGTGAGAAACCTTAAATTTGAACAACGAGTCGGATTTACAGGTTTAATGCGTTTACGAGTTTTTTAAAATAACAATTTTGCTGAGTTGTAAAAAGCACATCTATGGGAAGTCCTAAAATATGATGGAAGTGGACTTTTTGTGAGTCAATGTGAACGTAATTCCATTATTGGTTTTTTAGTTTCTATTTTTTATGTTACTTTAAGATCAATTCTCATGTACATCTAGGGGTTACAAAATCTACAGAAATATTTTCTTCGATCTGACATCTCTTATGTTGACGTTGAATGAAAAGATCCACGTTTAAATGGACACCATTTTTTTGTATGTTAAGTAGATGACATTATTTGTAAAATGTTTGGACCGCGTTTTCTGGTCATTTTCTGCTAACACAAATGTTGTATAAGCATTTTAGAAGATAATTTGCAAGTTCACAGGGGAAGTTTTCTCCTTGTTGATATTACGTATACACATTCAAAATAAATAAATTGCCCTGGTTGGTACAAAGGTAAATTGTCACCGTTTTTCATCGAAAATCCTTTTCATGGAATAAATATAACCTAGTGTAAGGTACATTACAAGATAAAAATTATTGAGTCAAATTTATATGAGCATCAAATGTTCATTTTATTGTAATGTGTGTTAATTTTAATTGACTTTCTCAAAAATAAGCGATCACGCGAATACTTTCTTCAGTTCTGTGTAGTAAATAATTCTGAGAAAAATTCATAATGTACGTGCGAACGGAAAACCATGATGTAATTAGAATGACGTAAAAGAAATTACAATGAATGTATTGAATGTTGGAAATTTTTTTTGATAAGAAATTGGACTGATTTAAACTTTGATTATGACCGAGATTACTATGTTAATTAAAATACTGGATCGATGGAAGATCAACCTGAGAAAAGGAAGATAACTCAAATTATTGTCGGTAGATCTACTAAGACCAAGGATCTTGCTTGGATACTTGCAAGGATCTTGCTTGGATACTTGCAAGGATCTTGCTTGGATACACAAAGTAGAATTACTCTCTGGAAGAAAACTTAATAATAAACTATATTAGAAGATCATACGAAAAGGTTACAGGAGTCGATGACAAATGCATCGATTATAGAAGTGAACGAACTGAAGGCTCGCCGCTTAATTAGCATTAAGTGGCATTGCCATTGGGCTAGTGAATGCCGCTTTTCAACGCCTCTTTGTGGCGTCTCACACTATAGTACGGTAGACTTAGTACGGTTGAAACAATTTAGCTTATATCGTACGTGATGAAGATGTGTTAAATGCAAGAGCATGTATCTATCTACTAATGGCAGTGCTATTTTAGTACCCGGTGCGTTATTTTTAGTAGTAGATCAAATTAAAAAGAAGAATCCGATCCCCAACCCATCCCATACGATATTTTGAATCAGCCTTTAACGTTTTTAGGGCTCACAACTTAACATGTATATTATCAGTCGTCTTTGACAATCTGACTTCTTAACATTGATATTCAATTTATACGAAACGAAAATAATCTGAGAATAAACTAAAATAAAACATTTCTTTGATTTTGATTAGTCATAAATATACGCAACGGGAAATATGTGGATTAACTACGTTAACTAAGATTCGGAATGCGTAACAGAAGTTGCTTAATTAGGAATTAAGATTGTCATCTTTGTACGAATAAGATTGTTCCTCGTTTACGTAACTCGTTCCATCTCGTGCAAACAACAATCCCCTGCCTCTGAACATTTTAAACGATTTCACACCATTGAATTCACGATCATATATTGTCAATACTTTTTCCACATTCACATTTATCATCCACGATCATATTTCTCGTCTTCCAATAACATAACCTCAGCACTCCATCCATTCTTCGTTAAAGGACGAGAGAGTCGATTGTACACCCCTGTCTTGAAGTATAGAAGACGATCCAAAGTTTCCTTAACAGATGGAAACATGCGAAAGCCCAGGAATGTTGGCGCGGGCGTCTTCCACTCTTTGTAATGGGCGATGGAAGATGTCGTTAAAGTTAACGTCCCGAGTTATCGCTGCATTTTCTTTGGATTGCTTTAAAGAAGCAGACAGAAGTTTAAAGTAGGTTTCGTTTATGGAACTACTATTCTTTACATAACGACGCGTGCTTAGCGGTAATTCCTCTCCCTTCATCATTTCATCTATTTTCGGAATCTCGATGAGACTTACTTTTGGCGTATAACTTTATGAGAGTTGTTTCTGGATATTGAACACAGCAAACAAATAAAACTTCTTGGGATTTCTGTATTGTAGCTGTGTTTAGGAAGATAATAACCCGGCTGTGGAGTTAAAAAATTCGGGGAAACTTGTTTGGGAGTTCCATTTCTTCATATCTTGACATAACTCCCGATTTTTGTCTGAATCCAATTCTAGCATTGCCATATTTATCTACTTAGTTTTCGTGAACGGAAGTAAGAAGAAATAGAAGTTATTTATGACCCCATCTCGGGGAATTTTTTCCAAGATATAAGAATCTAGTGAACGCTAAACGCGTAACTTGAGAAACAAAATGATTAATATCTCGAAATATATACTTATTTTCCGTGTATTAAATCAAACGACAACGACAATTGTCTGGCCACAATCTCCAAAACAGAAGAAATTGCACTACGGGCCCCTCAGGGGGCTTACATCTAGTAAGTACGTGTTTGGCGAACACGGGGCCCCGAGCTGAGTCTGGGATTGCTTCCACTTACTTGTGCCGGGCTCCTTGCTTTCTCTTTCCTGATATTCTATGGTCACCTCTTGTTCTTTTCGATCCCGACGCTATTGGAGCTAGGGTATCTTTCATTTTCCTCTTCTTCTCTTTCTTCTTTTTCTTTTTCTCTTTCTTCTTCTCCTCTTCGTCCTTCTCTTCTTCTTTCCCCCGCAGGGAGCTCAGTTCCCAGTGAGTATGGGTTTGGAGAACCCACGGCCCCGAGCTGGGGACTGGTACTGCGCCACCAGTCCTCAGACACCGTAAGCTTTGGACATGCTTCAGCGACCACCATTGGCGCGATGGTGGAAAGTAGCGTGTTTCGAAGAACGGAGATCTTGCCTTCATTGGCCGGGTCGCGAGGAAGGATTAAACCTCTATAAAAAACTCCTCAACTTCAAGGTGTTTTACGCGCCGATGAGGTGAATGGGTGTTGAGGACAAACACTCACTAGCGGACAACCTCTAGGGCAACTGCCGCCCCTCAGTTGAGCAAGGCTTAGTGGCGTTGAGCAAGCTCCACGTCACCGGACATTTATTTCCTCCGAAGTCGTGGGACAACATGACAGATACATCGACTCCCCTGCCTTGCGGAGTGGGCGAGCCGCAGGGTAAGTACCACGCCTCAGGATCTGCGAAGCGGCCGAGGGTTGACAGTCCTCCCACTTCAGAAATCTCAAACCCAAAGTTACAGAGCATTCCTTATGAGAATGTTTTTTTTACTTATGTCACGTATCAACGGAACCTTCGAAAAGATATCACCTTTTTATATATTTAATAACCTAGAAGGTCTCGCTGGTACGTTAAAAATATAAAAAGATTAAGAAACGGAACAATGCTGCTGAGACAAGAACAAGCAAACAAGCATTGAAACTACTTGATTGTAGTATGCTTGGCGAGTTCCTTGTGAAGTGCGAACTCCATGCTGCACTTAATTGCAGCAAGGGGCTCGTAAGTTGCAGGGACATAATGGAAATGGCCACAGACGCAGAATGGAAGGCTGACCATGTAGTTGAGGTCAGTTAGATCATGAGGAAGGTAAATGGTGTTCTGGAGAAGGCCAGTTCCTTCATCGTGACTTTTGACTGTCCTAAACTACTAAAGGATTTGAAGGTTAGATGGCTGAACCTGCCGGTCTGTCCCTTTATTCCGAATCCTCTTCGCTGTTTCAAGTGTCAGAGGTTTGGACACACGACAACATCGTGTAAGGGACGTGATACATGTGGAAAGTGCGGAAAAAGAGGCACACGAACCCGGCGCCTCATGCCCAGGACCTGCAAAGTGCATTAATTGCACAGGCATCCACCCGGTATGGAGCAGTGAGTGTGTCGCCTTTCTCGAAGAAAAGAAAGTGCAGGAAGTAAAAACTACGGAGAAGATCCCGTACGGTGCAGCGCGGGAGAAATACAGGGCTTTACACCCTGTATTTTCTACCAGTTACTCCACCGCAGCCAAGACTCCAAAGCAGATGAAGACCGTATCTGTTCAGGTCGATTTCACTGACGTGTCTACGACAACGTCGTGCACATGTCAGTGTAAATGCGGAAAGAAAGATATTTCAGTCGTTCCTGTCAAGCCTAAAACACCACCAACTACTACAAAAAAAACCAAATAGTACTAAACCTGCAACAAAAACACAGACAAAGATAAAGCAGGGTTCTAGGGCAAAACCCCTGAACTCTGTTCATTTTTTGATAACACAAGTACAACACCAAACAAAAAATCGCACAGACGTAAAAAGAACGTCTCTGTGCTTTCTTCCTCGGAGTCAAAATGTGTATTGTCCGACGGTGATTCCGAAATACACATTCACGAACCTGACCCCGGAGGTTTCAAACAATAATGGCTTCCATACTTCAGTGGAACCTTAATGGCTATAGAACTCAACGTGAAGAGTTACAACTCTTAGCGCGTCGTAATCCGATCTGTATTTGCCTGCAAAAGACACACCTTTCACCAGAACACTCACCCTCTCTGCGAGGATACAGCAGCTTCAGATATGACGACACCACGGGAGATCGAGCAAGAGGAGGAGTTGCCGTGTTTGTTAGAAACACAATCCTCTGCTCACCTGTTCTCCTACAAAACCACATCTAGGCTATAGCAGTCAAAATTCAGAGCGTACCAGCAATGACCGTGTGTTCAATCTATCTTCCTCCAACACGAGATTTCTCGGAGACTTCCGTCAAGAATTTAATTCATCAGCTCCCTCGACCATTCCACCTCCTCGGATATTTCAACGCCCACAGTGTACTGAGGGGCTCGTCGAGCGATTGCCCCAGGGGCCGACTGCTGAATAGTCTTTTTGAGGAGGAAGATTTATGTCTACGGAACACCGGCGAGATGACCCACTTTGCGTTTGCCACCGGGTCTTGGACTGCTATAGACCTGTCAATTTGCTCTCCTGAAGTTTCTGATATCTTTCGATGGAAGGTAGATGATCTGCATGGTAGCGACCATCATCCTATCTGGTTGTCCTTGAAGGAACGTGCAACTGTTCCCGAATGCAAGCCACGGAAATTAATTCTCAGAAAGGCAAATTAGACACTCTACCGTTCTCAGTCTGTCTTCAGAGAAACGGGTAGTGTCCAAGAGAGGGTCGACCATCTGACCCAGATGATTCATCACGCCGCTGAAGAATCTATTCCAAAAACATCTATATTTCCTCGAAGACCTCATGTCCTCTGGTGGATCGGCGAATGTCGCTCCGCCATTCGGGCAAGGCGAAGAGCATTACGGAAATTTAAGGCCAGTCCATCTCCGGAAAACTTCGCCGCATATCGGATTGCTAGAGCAAACGCAGAACTATCAAAGAATCCAGATCCACCTCCTGGAAAGAGTTTCTAAACACCATTAAGAGAACAATATTGTCCACTAAAGTATGGGATTCGATACGAAAGATATCTGGAAGGTATTCTCGAGTCCCAATATCTGGAATCAATTATCAGGGTCGGGTCCTCACCAACAACAGAGAAATGGCAACAGTAATGGCTGAGTACTTTGCTGACCTAATATCTACAGCAAACTGCGATCCTGATTGCGCGAGAAAAAAGGGAAACAGAAAAAGCATACCTTTTGACTTTCATTCCACCAACTGGGAACCCTACAATGCTCCCTTCATGTGGGAACTTGAGTCAGCTCTAGCGGCAGTCCACAACACTGCTCCTGGCCCTGATTCAATTCATCATGAAATGCTGAGACTACTCAGTCTCGAGTCGAAAGAATACCTTCTGGATATCTTTAATCTTTCATGGTCCGAGGGAGTATTCCGTAATTCGTGGAAGGAAGCAACGCTTATCACTTTACTAAAACCAGGTAAGGACAAAACGAACATTGGTAGTTATCGAAGAATTGCCTTGACGTGTTGTGTTGGTAAAACTCTGGAGAGAATTATCATCCGATGTCTCGTCTGTTATCTTGAACGGCATGACTTGCTGAGTCGATCTCAGTGTGATTTTAGGAAATTCCATTCCACCCTGGACAACTTACTTCTCCTAGAATCAGCAATTCAAGATGCTTTCGTCCGAAGACAACATCTCATCGGAATATTCTTTGACATCGAGAAGGTTTACGATACTACTTGGCGTCATGGCATTTTACAACAACTCTATGCCTGGGGATTTAGAAGACGTCTTCCCTCGATGCTCATGTTCTTTTTGGATCAACGTTCTTTCCGCTGCAGAATTGGAAGAGACACCTCGGATCTTCTTCTCTAAGAGAACGGTGTTCCTCAGGGCTCAGTCTTGAGTGTGACCTTATTTGCAGTGGCCATAAACAGCATAACGTCTGCTGTAAAGAATCCTGTTTTACACTCTCTTTTTGTCGATGACTTTGCTATTTTTTGTTCATCACAGAGAGTCACAGGTGCGGAGCGACAAATCCAACTTGTCCTCAATTGATTATACCACTGGTCGAAAACGACAGGTTTTCGTTTTTCTGCTGAGAAAACACGCTGTGTTCTTTTCAGTAGGAGAGCAAGCCTGTTGGCAGAACCACACCTCGCCCCGGGGAACAACGTTATTAAATTCTATCCTTTTGTGAAATTCTTAGGTCTAATCTTTGATCAGAGACTGAATTGGATTGAACATCTGACAGACCTAAGAGCAAGATCATTAAAGTCTCTGAAATTATTGAAGTGCCTCAGTAGCATGGAATGGGGCGCTGATCGCTACTCCCTGCACCAATTTTATCGAGCATTTATAAAATTTCGGCTCGATTATGGTTGCGTTGTATACAACTCTGCTCGTACAAGCTATGTAAGGAAGTTGGATAGTGTCCACCATGCTGGAATTCGACTAGTAACGGGAGCCTACCGCACTAGTCCTATTCCGAGTTGGTATGCCGAGAGTCGCGAACCATCTCTTTACCTCCGGCGGCAACTGCTCATGCTACGACACCTTTGCCACGTTCTGCCTTCACCTGACAATTTGGTGCACAACGCGATTTTTCATCCTTCCTCTTCTTCCATCCGTTTCTNCTGAGAGCAACCAAACCTTTTGGATATCGCTCCAAACAAATTTTGGAAACCTTAAATATACGCACACCTAATGTCTTACATCAAGGTTTTAGTAAGTCTCCCCCTTGGGCTTTGCACAAGCCGAAGATTATTTTCGATCTTCTGCATCATGACTAGAAGAACACTCCAGCTCCGATGTTGAGGGTATACTCTCACCTAATCCTCGATAACACCGGGTCCGTATCCCTGTGTTTTCTGACGGGTCGAAGCAAGCTGATGGTGTCGGCTGCTCTGTGTTTTTCCCCCGTGAGACCTGTGGCTGCCGTCTAGGCGACTTGTGCAGTGTTTACACTGCTGAGTGCTACGCCATATTAGGAGCATTGCGATCATCAAAGTGCTCCGGCGGATCACATTTCCTGATTTGTTCTGATTCGCTGAGTGCCCTTCAGGCAATCCAGAACATGCATCCAGCTGATAAGCTGATCCAGAACATCCAGGATGTACTTTTCTCACTGCAAAGTGATGGAAAGAACATAATGTTTTGCTGGGTTCCCGGACACGTGGGTATCAGAGGAAATGAGGAAGCAGACGATTCCGCAAAGACGGCATGCCTCAGGAATCGCGTGGATTTCTCCACGATTCCAAAACGAGATCTCCTAAATTCCGTCAAGATAAGGATTCTGAATGAATGGAGCAATGAGTTGTTAACTGTTGAAGGGAATAAGCTCCGACTTATCAAATCTTCTGTTAAGTCATGGAGCTGTTCCTGTAGGCCAGCCCGGCGCGACGAGGTCTTGCTGACCCGCCTGCGCATAGGACATTGTCCTCTCACTCATAGGTATCTCTTACTACTTGATGATGAACCCGTTTGTGAGGAGTGTAGCTGTTCTCTGACAGTGCGTCACCTACTAACTGATTGCAGAAGATACTCAAGTATACGGAGACAAATTGGTCTGGCTGCAGATTTACCAACAATTCTCGGAAATGAAACGGTTAATGTTAATAAACTATTGAATTTTATGAGTAGATCGGGGCTCCTCCCACAAATTCTCGGGAGGGTTTAACATATGCATTCCCTTTTCATCTTTCCGGTCTTCTTTCCTTTTATCCTTTGTTTCTGTATTTAGAAAATATTATATTCAGAAATTGTATTTCTTTCTTGTGATATTATGTATTGGTATACTGTTTTCTTTTATTTTCTTTTATCTTGGTATTTCGATATTTGTTGAATTCTGGAGGGTTTTCGTGGGTATGGTCGAGATATTCGGCGAGTCCCACACACGGGTAAGAGTCACTACGACTCTTCTCTATGGTGCGAAACTGCATTTTTCCCTACTTGCATGGGCTCTAATGACCTCAATGTTGACGAGCCCTACAGCCCCACAAAAAAAAATGCACTACGGGTCTATTGCATTGTTTCATGCCTCTGCAAACTCGACTCACTTATAAGTCTATTAAAATGTCTTTTAAATACCTTGCACTTTTCCATGATATTTTTTACCCAGTTTAAGTTACGCATTGAAACAAACATTTTGCAAACTTTAAAAAATTGCAAAGAATTAATTGAATTCAAAACCCAGTTAATTAAATAAATTTTATTTCTAATAAAGAAACGAATTTACATGTACGTAATTTGTTTACAATGCAAAGATTAAACACATTCCAACTGAACTAATTATCCATTTAATTTGCATAATTTGCACTATACTTTACAAGACTAAGATGTATTTTTGTCTAACTTATTGATTGCAGTATAAAAAATTAAGTTAAATTAATTAACCAATTATTCGATGAATTGCTATTCTTTCGTAGCAACTTATTATTCTTACTTTTTTAAGTTGGTTCCATGATTTTAGTAATTGATTACCTTCTTGCGCAACCCTGAGACAATATAATAAAACAGATATTAAAGAAAATGTATTGGAATTCCTCTCAAAGTCCTATCTTTAATATTGTTTTCTTTTCCACTCGAAGTAACTGTCTTCCATTCTCATTCTTTGAAGAATGTTCGTAGAACTCTCAATAAAGGAGTCTTCATTGCTCTCGTGGGTGAGAAACAAAGATGACGTCATCGTAATAAACTGCCTCCGTGTTTTGTCTCCAACTCTCTTTTATTTCCCCAAAGTTCTGCGATACATTGTTGAAGGAGAGAGCGTGAAGACTGGTGCCATCGACTGTCCGATTTATAAGTTTATTTCATATTTGTATACCCGGATTTGCCTGAGACACTATTTTTGTTATAGAGTTTTAAAAATACCGTTATTTTAAAATGTTATTTTTGATATTTAAGCAACATTTTTGTTTATTTAATAGTTACCTTCATATTCCGAGATTACTTATCAATTGTTGTGTTAAATCTAGTGTATATAAAAACCTACAGTCTTATTTTTATTTACATGAACAATATTGTCATTTTTGTTGCCCCAGCAGTATATTAGAACAAAAGTTTAAGCGTATCATGACAAATAATCCTCTGCGAATTCGGGCAGCATCGCTTTGCCCAACAACATGAAAGACTTGTTGTGAGACTCTTTCACTCTTCATGAAAGCAGAGCAAAAACGATTTGGCATAGGGACTATAAAGTTTGACAGGTTTTTGGTTTTGTATTGTATATTTTTTATATTGTAGTAAGGAGGGAAAGATATTTTGAAATCCAAATTATAAAGGGGTGAAATGGTTTTCGAATTTTCGGTATTTCCACTGTTTCCATTTAACTAATCGAGATATCATCTGGGTTTACATAGGTAAACATTGTTGGTTCAAATGTACAAAAAATGATTTCTGAGTTTTTAATTATGTCGTTTTTAATGGGAGAAATTCAATAGACATGTTTTCATCAGTTACTTGTTATCACAAGGTGAAAAAGAATTGGTATTTGTCCTCAATGACAGTTTCATTCATAAAAGAAAAGCGAAAAATATTAAAGATACGTACTTGAAATTTTAACTGAATGTTGCTTTTGTATTGTAGAGGCTCACAAATAATGAAATATACGAGTTTAAAAGGATAAATTAGTTTGACATCTATTGTTTCGAATTTTTGCTAAACATCACCAGCAAATGAAGATGTTGTCATGTAGAACTGCTATTTTTGTCTCCAAAAAATTATAACGAACAGTAAACTGTATCATTACAACAGATTGTCCTGTGGAAAACCGGGCAGTATCGGCTACTTTGTTGTATACGAAGTTTGTTGAATAAGAATCCAAGTTGGCAAACGAGAAATCAGCTGATTTTCGGACTCAGTTATGTTTATTGCAGTTTCGTGTTGTGTATTTACAAGTCCTTGGAAATTATTGGAACGACGATATAATAATAATATTTTCTTTTGGTTTGCAGGTTAGTGCCATTTGTCCCTCTCTTACGCCCAACCAATAATAATATACATATAATATACACATTCAAACAATAAAATAAAAAAGACAAAGAATAAGAGAAATAATAATACATGAAATACCACAAAAATATAAAACACGTATAAATGGAAAGAAAGAGGAAATACACATTTCTCACATTAATTTGATGAATAAATTTACTACTTGTTTCATAGTTACGAGTAATCTATAGTTTGATAATAATACGTACTTCTGAAATAACATTTTTGTTTTTTATTAAATACAAATTTTTGTCATTATGTTAATATTATAATACGTGACGAACTACTTTTATTGTTAGGAGTGTGTCGAAAAATTAAATTAATCTCTGCTGGAGGGTCCTTGATCGGAATTGATGGGGTGGTCCCTTGCTTCCGGAGAGTAAATTAGTTTATTGTC
The DNA here is from genome assembly GCA_002313205.1 of Laupala kohalensis. Taxonomy (NCBI): domain Eukaryota; kingdom Metazoa; phylum Arthropoda; class Insecta; order Orthoptera; family Trigonidiidae; genus Laupala; species Laupala kohalensis. The sequence goes on along the minus strand of NNCF01126165.1, from coordinate 1,358,491 downwards.
CTCCACGTGGTCACACTCAGTTTGTAACTGCTTTTTTGACAATAAATGTATTATGTTTATTAAAACAATTCAATTTTGACACATGTCTCTTGTTTGACTTGCTTTTTGAGCTCGATAAGGATCTGATAAAAGATTTCATTCTCGGGTTGCTGATACGGAAAAAGAATGTGTGAATATTCAAGTCCTGTGTGTGGAAAGGACAAGAGAGGTACCACCTCGTTCTCGCGTCTCGCTACAATGACGAGATGTTAGGAGAACAGAGATATAGAGCGAAACCAGCGTGTCCTACGTCCTACGCGCTATAGGAAGCATCTCCTGCGTGTATATCCTGCGCAACCCCGAACGTCGACCACTCCTGTAAGCAGCAGAGCTTCAGATGGAGATATCCCCAGTAAGCCTCCGAAGCGTACCTTGTCTACAAGGGTTCGGTTTGGAGGGCTGCATTCGTAAGCCCTTGGGCACAACCTAGCCGCCAACTGGAGTTCTACAGTGACGCACTGCCTTGGCCCTGTCTCAACATCATCCCTCTGGAGCAAGAGAAATTTTATTTTTTTAATGTAGAATTTAAACCCGAAATTGAACATATTCTCATTTGAAACTATGCCATAACTAAGTTATGAATTGAAAGTGATAATTGATAAATATTATCTCAAACATGTCTTTTAAGATAGTATGTCCACTTTCACTGAAGTTAAGTTACCAACTATTCATGAAAAGGAAATGTTCACCAAAGGAGTTCTAATTATTAAAATTCGCTCTACTTATTTTTACTGATAGACGAGGACAATTCTTTTGCGATTGTAAATATTGAAAACAAATTAAGATTGTCGTTTGACCCTTTCTTTGACAAGGGTCGCATTGTCGATGATGCGGCTGCCATTTCCGTTAGAAAAGTATTTCCCGCAGATTTTCAGTGAATTATTCTGGTAAGGTATGAGAATATTATCGTCATTGCGTTTCTATTTACATGTGCTACGTTTTGGTAGGTTTGTTTCGCGTGTTAGACCGGTACTCTTGTCAGGATATCAAAACACATAAGCCCACGAAAGTTTCTCATAGTAATTTGGAGTCAAATAATTCAAAAATTTTCTCTCTAAAGGAATGTACATTCATCGCCTTTCGATAGGGAATGGTTCAAACTATCGTATGAAACATTGGAGGGAGGGACACTTTAGCCTAGTCGCTCTGACGGATGTAACACCTTAAGATAAATATATTATAAGAACTTAGACTCCACGTAATATTTATTGTGAACGTTTTTGAGAACAAATGTTTCAACCCTGTTTTGGGTCATCATCAGGTGCAAAACAAAGACCCAGAACAGGATTGAAACTTCGTGTTCCGTAAATTTTTTTTTTTTCGTTGACATCGAGGTCATCGGAGCCCTCAAAACTTGTACAGGTATGGAAAATGCAGTTACGCACTAGGGAGAGCCAATATGACTCTCCCCGCGTGTGGGACTCGCCGAATGACTCAACCATACCCACTAAAAACCCTCCTGAATTGCAACATACCAAAACATATCTCAAAACATACATCAAAACATTGAGGACAAAAAATGAGTGGGGGACATAAAATGAGGAAAATGAAAGATACCCTAGCCCTAATACCGTCTGGATCGAAAAATACAAGAGGTGAACAAGGAAGGTCAGGAAAGAGAAAGGAAGGAGCTTTGCACAAGTAAGTGGAAGCAATGCCAGTCTCGTGTTTGCCAAACACGTACTTTCTAGATGTAAGTCCTCTGGGGGGGGGTCCGTAATATGTTCACAATAAATATTAAGTAGAATATATCTAAGGACCTATAATACATTTAATAGATTCTATTTTCTATAATAGATTTAAGAAATGGACGTTAATAATATAGCTATGTCCTTTAAGCCATGTGTTTGTTCATATTCATTCCTTGAGAACATAGTCAGAGCTGAAGTAAATTTTCTCATTTCTCTCTTGAGATGACGTTTTACTTGACATCATGAAGGTTTTGGTGGTTGGGAGTAATGCTAAATTCAATTGAACAATTCGTTTGTTACAAAAGGTCTTCTTTATGTCCAAGACCTTTATTACACCGTCAAATGAGTACCGCCAATGATATATGATGATTAAAAAACTGTTGATATTCACTATGTAAAATACTGTCGTCAAATATGTGTTTTAAAGCTAACCAAAACGTATATCTATAATAATGGATGATGTGCGATCACTAAGTACTAGTTTCTCGATGCGTTTAGATTCTTACTGAATTCATCAGCACTATAATAATGTTTTCGTTTGGTTTCAGATTTGAAACGATTTTTTTATGAGTTTCTATTTTATTTTGGTTTTTCTAATCACGGTTACGAACATCATAAAAGAATTCATGTAAAAAAATTAAATATTTTATTCCAGTCACTAGTCACTTATCCATTTTATACAAATAAACCAACAATAAACTGGTATCATAGAGAGATAATGCATAAATCTAGCACGAGGAAAATGTCCATTAAATTGATGAGAAAAGAAAATTGGCATCTGATGTGTCATGAAAAGCACCATACTTTGGACGTACGACAGATGAAAATTGTAGAGTTATTTGCTCTAAATTTATACAATTATACCTGTAAGCTTTTACATGAACTAACCACGAAACTTTCGTCCAACATCTCTTACACGAGGCATTTATTTAGTTGAAGCTTCCCTTGGTTTCAAAGGTACCTGAGTTGCATCTCAATTTTCCCAAATATTCTCGCAACAACTTGCAAGGCTTCAGGTGTGTGTTTGGGATTACGTAACCGAGTAAATATTTGAGATTGTCAGACGAGTTTACACATCATCGAACTTGTGCGATTCAGCTAATTTGGTCCTTCTCCGTTAGGGCCCCATCTCGGAATGCGATCTTCTTCCGCAGGTAGCTTTCCTATTACGGTGAGATGAGCGTGCCAGGCGCTGATTAAGCACACAACCATTTATTGTACTTTCTATAATGGTATCTTTACTTAATAATAATTAAACCAGTAATTATTTAATTATGGTGAATTGAAAACATTAATTATACTGTTTAAATTTAAAATATGTATTTGAAAAATGGTCTCTACTTTGACTAGAGTTTAGTATCAGTATTCTTCGAATAACCTTTTTAGCTGTCCAGAAAGGCAAGAAAAAGTTCGTCCTTTACTTTTTACACTAAATTTGTGACAGGCTTGATAGATTTTTATACTAATCCCATTAAAAACAACGTTATAATTTATTTAAGAAACATCCCTTCAGATGTTTATCCTTAAGAATATGTAAAACTTCATGATGTCATTCTTTTATTAAAGATAATCAGGACATTCAATCGCCAGTTCGCTGGTACCTTGACCACCTTAGATAGAAGGCCATAACATTCAACTTAAGATGTTACACTGGGTGGCCAAATGACCTCCATCCCTTCCAGTGGTTCCGGGAGTAGCATACTTTCTCGCCATCGAAGAACTTCGTGCCCACTTCCTGGCAGGAAAAAAAATTGTAGCTTTTCACTTTAATGTCGCAGTTCATATAGATACGAGTACTGCAAATCCAACCCTCCTCCTTCTATCCACCCCTTACTAGGAGTAGTTACTAACTCTTACTATTACTAACGACTTCTATGAACCCCTCCACTTGGGTCAAGTGTTGGTAAATCGAGGTAGCTGGCACACCTACTAACAATAATCCTTCCACTTATCCCCTACCTCCTATCGCTCCATGCAAATAATCTTCAATAACATGCTACATTTACCATTTACGAATACTACAACAGGGGAAGTATGTCTACAAATTTTCTCTTTATTTAGTTAATAAATTTTAATGGTTGCATAACAAATAATTTTATGTACGTGGATATAATGATTACTTTACGTAATTTAATCATTTTAATTGGAAATAGTGAGCACATTCTTAAAGAACAAATATTGTACTTAAAAGCAACAATAAAAGTAAAATGCGTTCTTTTATTATCGGGTCGAGAATTGTCAATACGGAAATTTTTTTAACTTCTGCTGTTGTACGTTGATATTTACGTTAAACTAGTTTTCCAGATATAAACTGTAAAACAAAACGTCTATTGTGTGCCCCACTCAACTTTCCAAATATAAATCATAGAAATAGATCATTGCTTCAAACACACTAATTTGCAATAAAAATTAAACATAATCTAAAGACATTTTCGGAAAATAAATCTTTATGTATTATAATTTTCAATCGCAGTGACACTCTTAAAATATCAATCGGTTCAATATATTTATCCTCACAACCATAATTCATATCTGCACATTCAGAAAAACAGTGACATGGTGAATATCCAAATCATTAATGTTTATCCCATGTTACTTGGGTAAATTAATTACATTGTATTTTACAGTATTTTTATCTTCGTATGTTTAGGTTTATTTGTTCTTTTTAAATTCTGTAGCGTATTTTTTAGATTTCTTGTGTATTATTTTCTTTATTGCTGTAGAACACCAACAATGGGGAAAGCTCCCCGAAACATATCTCCTTCGTAAGAAAACATATCAATTACACATTTTTTGAAGATAATATCACTTTTCCTTTTAACATTCATTATAAAAACATGTTTTGTTTCTCTCTTGACGATTGTTCAAAGGTAGAAAAGAAGTCTTTTAAGTGAATTATATTTTATTTGAATGCTACTCATATTATATTCCAAGTAAAATGGTATTCGTGTGAAACTCACATTGAAAGAAAATTTAAGTATTGCTTTTAATTTCTTTATAGTATCTTATCACGATAAATGTTACATCTAATTTTTTATTTGAATTTAGTTATTAATACAGCCGCCCATGTTACAATATTGATGTCTGGGTCATGAAAACACAAACTAAGGATTTTGAGACTGATCTCACATATTTGATAGACATAAGTACTTCTTTGGCGAAAGTAGATGGAGTGTAGAAATAATCTACATTGATATTTTTGATTACTAATGTGTTCTATAATATTACTTGCGAAATTCATTTCAATCAGAGTATTGAAAATATTTGAAAAATAACAATTTTTAATTTCAATAAATTTAATTGTGAAAAAATAAGCTAATAATTTCAATTTGTGCATTTTGATATTAGTGTTATGAATATTTGAAAGATAAATATAAAAAGAAATTATTTTTGCCGCGGTTCATATCTATCGATTTCCGAAAAATGAAAATAAATAACGTTCTAAAAAATACAAATGAAATGCGTGTAGAGAGTTTTAGGTGATAGGCTTTTGAAATAGCAATGCAGAATGATAAAAAGAACATTCACAATTACCCCTTTTTGTGACGAGATACAGGATTTAACTTGAAAGACCATGTCTCCATCCACCATTAGGACAACCCCATCCCTTTCCGAGAAAATTTCATTCATGGCCTGCGGTCAACACGCTACCTGTCACCGCTTCTCCCCCGCCCCTTTCACCATTACTTTTTTGTGATTCAATGGAGCAAGCGAAGGTTTTTTTTGGAGGCCTTAAAGCTCGTCAACATCGAAGGTCATTAGAGCCCATGCAAGTAGGGAAAAATGCAGTTTCGCACCATAGAGAAGAGCCGTAGTGACTCTTCCCCGTGTGTGAGACTCGCCGAATATCTCGACCATACCCACTAAAAAACCCTCCTGAAATCAACAAATATATATATATATAGAAAGATGAAGGAAAATAAAAGAAAACAGAATACCAATACATTATTTCGCAAAAAAGGAAAACAATGTTTTTAAATATCATATTTTCGAATTACAGAAACAACGATGAAAACAAAGAAGACAGTAAAGATGAAAAGGGAATGCAAATTTAAAACCCTCCCGAGAACATGTGGGAGAAACCCCGATTTACTCATAAAATTCAATAGTTTATTACCATTAACCGTTTCATTTCCGAGAATTGTTGGTAAATCTGCAGCCAGACCAATTTGTCTCCGTATACCTGAGTATCTTCTGCAATCAGTTAGTAGGTGACGCACTGTCAGGGAACATCTACACTCCTCACAAACAGGTTCATCATCAAGTAGTAAAAGATACCTATGAGTGAGAGGAAAATGTCCTATGCGACGGCAGGTCAGCAAGACCTCGTCGCACCGGGCTGGCCTACAGGAACTGCTCCATGACTTAACAGAAGATTTGATAAGTCGGAGCTTATTCCTTTCAACAGCTAACCACTCATTGCTCCATTCACTAAGAATCCTTATCTGAACGGAATTTAGGAGATCTCGTTTTGGAATCGTGGAGAAATCCACGCGATTCCTGAGGCATGTCGTCTTTGCGGAATCGTCTGCCTCCTCATTCCCTCTGATACCCACGTGTCCAGGAACCCAGTAAAACATTATGTTCCTTCCATCACTTTGCAGTGAGAAAAGTACATCCTGGATGTTCTGGATCAGCTTATCAGCTGGATGCATGTTCTGGATTGCTTGAAATGCACTCAGCGAATCAGAACAAATCAGGAAATGTGATCCGCCGGAGCACGTTGTTGATCGCAATGTTCTTAATATGGCGTAGCACTCAGCAGTGTAAATACTGCACAACTCGCCTAAACGGAAGCCACAGGTCTCATGGGGAAAATCACGGAGCAGCCGACACCATCAGCTTGCTTCGACCCGTCCGTAAACACAGGGATACGGACCCGGTGTTTGTCGAGGATTAGGTGAAAGTATACACTCAACTACGGAGCAGGAGTATTCTTTTTGTCATGATGCAAAAGATCGAAAATAATCTTCGGCTTGTGCAGAGCCAAAGGAGGAGACATACTAAAACCTTGATGTATGACATTAGGTGTGCGTATATTTAAGGTTTCTAAAATTTGTATGTAACCAAAACCCAAACGTTTGGTTGCTCTCAGTCTGTTGTTGTAGAAACGGATGGAAGAAGAGGGTGGATGAATAACTGCTTTGTGCACCAAATTGTCGGGTGAAGGTAGAACGTGGCAAAAGTGTCGTAGCATGAGGATTTGCCGCCGGAGGTAAAGAGATGGTTCGCGCATCTCGGCATACAAACGCGGAATGGGACTAGTGCGCTAGGCTCCCGTAACTAGTCGGATTCCTGCATGGTGGACACTATCCAACTTCTTTAAATAGCTTACAGAGCAGTGCTATATACAACGGAGCCATAATCGAGCCGAGATCTTATGAATGCTCGATAAAACTGGTGCAGGGAGTAGCGATCATCGCCCCATTCCCTGCTACTGAGGCACTTCAATAAATTCAGAGATTTTAATGATCTTGCTCTTAGGTCTTTCAGATGTTCAATCCAATTCAGTCTCTGTTCAAAGATTAGACCTAAGAATTTTACAGAAGAATAGAATTTTAGAACGTTGTTCCCCAGGGCGAGTGAGGTTCTGCCAGAAGGCTTGGTCTCCTACTGAAAAGAACACAGCGTGTTTTCTCAGCAGAGAAACGAAAACCTGTCGTTTTCGACCAGTGGTATAATCTATTCAGGACGAGTTGGATTTGTCGCTCCGCACCTGTGACACTCTGTGATGAACAAAAGATAGCAAAGTCATCGACAAAAAGAGAGTGTAAAACAGGATTCTTTACAGCAGACGTTATGCTGTTTATGGCCACTGCAAATAAGGTGACACTCAAGACTGAGCCCTGAGGAACACCGTTCTCTTGGAGAAGGAGATCCGAGGTATCTCTTCCAATTCTGTATCAGAAGGAACGTTGATCCAAAAAGGACATGAGCATCAGGAGAAGACGTCTTCTAAATCCCCAGGCATAGAGTTGTTGTAAAATGCCATGACGCCAAGTAGTATCGTAAGCCTTCTCGATGTCAAAGAATATTCCGATGAGATAATATCTTCGGACGAAAGCCTCTTGAATTGCTGATTCCATGAGAAGTAAGTTGTCCAGGGTGGAATGGAACTTTCTGAAACCACACTGAGATCGACTCAGCAAGTCATGCCGTTCAAGATACCAGACGAGACGTCGGTTGATAATTCTCTCCAGAGTTTTACCAACACAACTCGTCAAGGCAATGCTTCGATAACTACTAATGTTCGTTTTGTCCTTACCTGGTTTTAATAAAGGGATAAGCGTTGCTTCCTTCCAGGAATTAGGGAATACTCCCTCGGACCAAGAAAGATTAAAGATATCCAGAAGATATTCTTTCGACTCGAGACTGAGTTGTCTCAGCATTTCATAATGAATTGAATCAGGGCCAGGAGCAGTGTTGTGGACTGTCGCTAGAGCTGACTCAAGTTCCCACATAGAGAAGGGAGAGTTTTAGGATTCCCAGTTGGTAGAACGAAATTCAAATGGTGTGCTCTCTGCTGTTTCCCTTTTTCTCGCGAAATCAGGATCGCAGTTTGCTGTAGATGTTAGGTCAGCAAAATATTCAGCCATTGCTGTTGCCATTTCTCTGTTGTTGGTGAGAACCCGACCCTGATAATTGAGTCCAGATATTGCGACTCGAGGATACCTTCGAGATATCTTTCGGATTGACTCCCATACTTTAATGGACGATGTTGTTCTCTTAATGGTGCTCTTTCCAGGAGGTGGATCTGGATTCTTTGATAATTCTGCGCGCTTTTGCTCTAGCAATTCGATATGCGGCAAGGTTTTCCGGAGATGGACTAGCCATAATTCTCCGCAATGCTCTTCGCCTTGCCCGAATGGCAGATCGACATGCGTCGTTCCACCAGGGGACATGGAGTCTTCGCGGATTGATAGATGTTTTCGGAATGGATTCATCAGCGGCGTGATGAATCATTTTGGTCAGATGGTCGACCCTCTCTGGGACACTACCCGTTTCTCTAAAGACAGACAGAGAACGGTACTCTGTCCAATTAGCCTTACTGAGAATCCATTTCTGTGGCTTGCATTCGGAAATAGTCGCACGTTCCTGCAACGACAGCCAGATAGAATGATTGTCACTACCATGCAGATGATCTTCTACCTTTCATTGAAAGATATCTGCAACTTCAGGACAGCAAATTGATGGGTCTATAGTAGTCCATGACCCTGTGTCAAATGCGAAGTGGGTCATCTACCCGGTGTTCATTAAGCATAAATCTTCTCCCTCGAAGAGACGATTCAGCAGTCGGCCCCTGTGCAATCGCTCGACGAGCCCCACAGTACACTGTGGGCATTGAATTCTCCATCAGGAGGAATGGTCGAGGGAGCTGATGAATTAAATTTCTGAGGGAGATCTCCGAAAAATCTCGTGTCGGATGAAGATAGATTGAACACAGTCATTGATGGTACACAGTGAATTTTTACTGCTATAGCCTGGATGTGTGTTTGTAGGAGAACAGGCGAGCAGAGGATAGTGTTTCTAACAAACACGGCAACTCCACCTCTTGCTCGATCTCCCGTGGTGTCGTCATATCTGAAGCTGCTGTATCCTCGCAGAGAGGGTGAGTGTTCTGGTGAAAGGTGTGTCTCTTGTAGGCAAATACAGATCGGATTACGACGCGCTAAGAGTTGTAACTCTTCACATTGTGTTCTGTAGCCATTGAAGTTCCACTGAAATATGGAAGTCATTATTGTTGAAGCCTCCGGGGTCAGGTTCGTGAACGTGTTTTTCCGCGTCACCATCGGACAATACACGTTCTGACTCCGAGGAAGAAAGCACAGAGACGTTGTTTTTACGTCTGTGCGATTTTTTGCTTGTTGTTGTACTTCATTTCGAAATGTTTACGGGGTTCAGGGGTTTAGCCCTAGAACCAAGCTTTGTCTTTGTTTGTGTCTTTGTTGCAGGTTTAGTACTACTTGTTATTTTTGTAGTCGTTGGACGAGCTGTTGGTGTTGGTTTGTTTTTTTCGGGAAGGGCTGAGTCATTTTTCTTGCCGCATTTGCACTGATATGTGCACGACGTTGTCGTAGACACGTCAGTGAAATCGACCTGTACAGATACGGTTTTCATCTGTTTTGGAGTCATGGCTGCGGTGTAGTAACTAGTGGAAATTACAGGTTGTAAAGCCCTGTATTTCTTCCGCGCTTCACCGTACGGGATCTTCTCCGTAATTTTAATTTCCTGCACTTGTTTTTCTTCGAGAAAGGCGATAAACTCCCTGCTCCATACCGGGTGACTGCCTGTGTAATTAATGCACTTTGCTGGCCCTGGGCATGAGGCGCCGGGTTCGTGTGCCTGCTTTCCGCACTTTTCACATGTATCACGTCCCTTACACGATGTTGTCGTGTGTCCAAACCTCTGACACTTGAAACAGCGCAGAGGATTCGGAATAAAGGGACGGACCGGCCATCCAGCTTTAATATCCTTTGGTAGCTGGGGACAGTCAAATGTCAAGACAAAGGAACTGGTCTTCTGTAAAACACCATTAACCTTCTTCATGATCTGACTGACCTCAACTACATAGTCAGCCTTTTATTCTGCAACTAGGTCGTCTGTTGCCATTTCCGTAATGTCCCTGCAAGTTACGACTACCTTGCTGCGATTAAGTGCAGCACGGTTTTCGCACTTTAAAGGGAACTCGCCAAGCTTGGTACATTCAAGTAGTTTTAACGCCTGCTTGCTGTTGTTTGTCTCAAGCAGCATTGTCCCGTTTCTCAACCTTTTAATGGTCTTCAAAGAACCAACGACACCTTGCAAAATATAGAACGGGGACACTTTTTCAAGTGTCCAGCCTATACGAGACATAACGTTATAAACATTCTCATAACGAATGCTCTTTAACTGTTACTTCTTTTCTGAAGTGGGAGGGTTTTCAACCTTCGGCCGCTTCGAAGATCCTGAGGCGTGGTACTTACCCTGCTGCTCGCCCACTCCGCAAGGCAGGGGAAAACAAGAATCTTTCATTTCGTCCCACGAGTTCGGAGGAAATAAATGTCCGTTGACGTGGAGCCCCCGCATCACGCCACTAAGCCTTGCTCAACTGAGGTGCGGCAGTTGCCTCAGAGGTTGTGCGCTAGGGAGTGTTTGTCCTCAACACCCATTCACCTCATCGGCGCGTAACACACCTTGAGGTTGAGGGTTTTTTTATAGAGGTTTAATCCTTCCTCGCGACCCGGCCAACGAAGACAAGATCTCTGCCCTTCGTAACATGCAACTTTCAACCATCGCGCCAATGGTGGTCGCTGAAGCATGTCCAAAGTCTACGGTGTCCGAGGACTGGTGGCGCAATACCAGTCCCCAGCTCGGAACCGTGGGTTTACCAAGCCCATGCTCACTGGAAACTGAGATTCCTGCGGGGGAAAGAAGAAAGAAGCGAAGAAGAAAAAGAAAGAGAAGGGGAAATGAAAGATTCCCTAGCTCTAATAGCGTCGGGATCGAAAGGAACAAGAGGTGAACAAGGGAAAGCAGTATAGGTAGAGGAAGGAGCATGGCACAAGCAAGTGGAAGCAATGCCAGACTCCGCTCGGGGCCCCGTGTTCGCCAAACACGTACTTACTAGATGGAAGCCTCCTGGGGGAGGGGCAAACGAAGGTATCGAATTTACACGATAATTAAAGTATTAAATTCTGTTGATTTTTTATTTAGTATAGTTATATTATTTGTTAATTTGAAAGATGTCAATGGATATACTGGATCCAGTTGGTATCAAGTACAAGTCTCCACCATAAATAAATGAATTAATAAATAAATTAATTTGAATAAAAGCAGTTACAAACTGCGTATGAATATGTGGAGGGCAATAAACTAATTTACTCTTCGGATGGAAACAAGGGACCATCCCATTAAATCCGATCAAGGGCTCTAATGTAGAGGCGGATTTAACATTTCAGCACTTCACTCCTAAAATAAGAATAAAAGTAGTTCGGGACGTGTTGTAATATTAGTAGAATACCAACAAATTTGTATTTAATAAAACAAAAAATTTATTTCATAAGTCTGTAACACCTAAAGATCATCATAACATCGGAAGATTGTTCATTAATTGCAACTAAAACATTGTAAATAGGAAATGACAATTTTTTTCAATGTTGCCAACTGCATGAATATTGACACCGCCTGAACATAAGAACTATTATTTGAATTACATCAGTATTTTGGTATTAATAAACATAGGAACAAAAGAGCATGGTAGAAGTATGATTCTCCTAATTCAAGTTTTTTTCTAATATGACTCCTTGCAATTGAAATTGGTTCCAAAATTCCATGAAATTATTATCTATTGCTTTACAATTACAGTAAGTTATTGGGCATCCTGAATCTCGATATACCAAATTTGCGGGAAAATTAAAAGTATACTCTTGAAAATTTACACACTTTTTTAAATTTATAATAAGCATCATTTTGTTTGTCAGACACCAATTTCGTAGGAGTTCAAGATGTTCATTTTTGTGATTCTATATTTCCTGAACTCTTAAATCAGAATAAAAGTATGGAAAACCATAGACAAAAGTACTAGCATGACAGTGAAGTGGTAATTCAAACTGTTCATTATTAACACACATCGTTAAAAACACAGATCGTTAAAAATAGAGAAGCAGATAACATCGCTCCTTGCGGCTCATCTACCGTCGTAAAACGAGGATTTCTAAGATCAACAGCAATTCAAACTTTTTGAACTCGATATCTTCAAAAGCTATCAAACCAATTAAGAGCGGTGCCTATGAGTCCAGTTGATCCTAACTTTGTCTACAAAATAACGTGTTCGACAATATCAAAAGCTGTTTTAAATGATTTAATGTACCTGCAGCTTTATTATTCAAATTTAAACTAGTATAATTATTTTGATACAGCTAATTAATGTTCTTCCATTCCTTTTAATTTTCTTAAACTAAACTGATTCTAGTTAGACTTATTGGATAGCTTACATGTTTTTCTCAAGTATTTCTGAATTACTTTTGAAAATACTCATTATTCGGGTTTATATTATCTACTCTTACGGAATATTTTTCTGGAAAACTGGAACAACAGACTTGTTTTTAAGTTTAACGAGATACATTTTGAAAGCTTAAAATTACGAAATTCGAAAAAAAGTATAGGGGCCATTCTTTTAAACACGATCAAGAGATAAATCGACGTATTCTGCGGATATTTGTTTTTAAAAATTTGGTTTTGAGTGATTAAGACTTTGAGTGTCATCGAAAGAATAGACGATGGTTTACGTCGTCAACTAATGTTGGAATACCTTACTGGACATGGTAATTTTAGGAACTACCTACGAAGGATTGAGAAGGATGTTGTACCTGATTGTGGTGAGAAAGAAGAGACACTAATGCTAACTTTGTGGGATTGTGTGATCTTTGGGACAGAGCGTGCACAGTACATGAAAAAGTATAGACAGAAATATATTTTGAATTTAAAGGATTTTCAATAACTGATAAACGAAGAATGGAAATGCAACATACTGGAAGAGTACATCATATTCATCGGGCTCTTGTGAATTACTTTACAGTGGGATTAAAATGAGAAATAACAAGACATCGAAGTTACGCACGTCTCCTCATGGCGGGGACGGTACGTGCACTATGTGGTCAACTTGCGTTGTGTATTACTTAAAATGTTAAAAGAAAACAGACCCCAGTATTGCGAATGCTATAGAGGCAGGGTGACCTAATCGTCAGGAAATAAAATGAAAAAAAGTCATCAATAGACGCGACGGATTCTCCAGGTAATTTATTCTTCTTCCAGTAGCACTACGGCTCTTTTAGTTTAGCCCTGCCTTCTTAATAATAGACACCCATTCTCCTCGATCTAATGCCTTCTTGCGCCATCTTTTAAACTTAATACTTCTCAAATCGTCCCCCATTGGATCCAACCATCTCTTCCTGGGACTGCTTTTCTTTCTTCTTCCCTCTATTCTTCTCATTAATACCTTCTTAACCGCTATCTCTTCATCCATTCTTATTAAAATTAACCTTCTTATTTTAATACATGACACAATATCAGCAGTTTTGTATAAATCTGATAATTCTTTATTCGTTCTAATTCTCCATAAATTTTGTTCCCGAATAGGTCCATACACACATCGCAGTGTTTCTCTTTTCCCAGACTCGAAGCATTTGTTGTGTAGCTGCAGTAAGGGTTCAACTTTCACACCCATACAAGACAACAGATTTGATCATGGTATTATACAGTTGAATTTTAACTTTTTTTTTGCTCAGCCGTCTGTTTCGAAGGAGTTTGTATAGACTGCCGTACGTCCTATTTCCTGCAGAGATTCTCGATCTGATTTCATATCCCATTTTATTGTCATCGGTGATAAGGATTCCAAGGTATCTAAAAGAAGTTACTTTCTCGAATCCTATATTATTAATTTTAGTTAGTTTAAGAGGAGGTCTGCTTAGTCGTGTTGTTTCTACGTACTTGGATTTGGTTGTGTTAATGTTAAGACCTATTTGCTGCGCAGGAACATAAATGTCATTGAGTACTTCTTCAATATCCAGCATTCTTATCCCCATTATCGTCAAGTCATTCGCACAGGCTAGCATTTGTTTAGTTCTATTAATGGGAGTACCCTTTTTTCCATCAGTTTGTCGGGGAAGATTTTTTTATTATTGCTTCGCAAGCCTCTACATGTTAATAATATTGAATTTTATGAATCGGTCCACAATTCGGGCAAGGCGAAGAGCATTACGGAAATTTAAGGCTAGTCCATCTCCAGAAAACTTCTCCGCATATCGGATTGCTAGAGTAAAAGCGCGCAGAACTATCAAAGAATCCAGATCCACCTCCTGAGAAGAGTTTCTAAACACCATTAAGAGAACAACATCGTCCACTAAAGTATGGGAGTCCATCCGAAAGATATCTGGAAGGTATTCTCGAGTCCACATATCTGGACTCAATTATCAGGGTCGGGTTCTCACCAACAACAGAGAAATGGCAACAGTAAAGGCTGCATACTTTGCTGACCTAACATCTACAGCAAACTGCTATCCTGAAATCTAGAGAAAAAAGGAAAGAGCAGAGAGCACATCTTTTGACTATCGTTAAATCAATTGGAAACCCTAAAACTCTTCCTTCTCTATGTGGGAACGTGAGTCAGCTCTAGCGTCAGTCTACGACACTGCTCCTGGTCCTGATTCAATTCATTATGAAATGCTGAGACAACTCAGTCTCGAGTCGAAAGAATACCTTCTGGATATCTTTAATCTTTCTTGGTCCGAGGGAGTATTCCCTAATTCGTGGAAGGAAGCAACGCTTATCCCTTTACTAAAACCAGGTAAGGACAAAACGAACATCAGTAGTTATCGAAGCATTGCCTTGACGTGTTGTGTTGGTAAAAATTTGGAGAGATTTATCAACCGGCCTCCCGTCTGGTATCTTGAACGGCATGACATGCTGAGTCGATCTCAGTGTGATTTCAGGAAGTTCCATTCCGCCATAAACAACTAATTCTCCTGGAAACAGCAATTCAAGATGCTTTTGTCCGAAGATAAAACGTATCGGAGTATTCTTTGACATCGAGAAGACTTACGATACTACTTTGCGTCATGGCATTTTACAACTCTATGTCTGGGGATTTAGAGGACGTCTTCCTCTAATGCTACTGTCCTTTTTGGATCAGCGTTCCTTCCGCTACAGAATTGGAAGAGACACCTCGGATCTCCTTCTTCAAGAGAACGGTGTTCCTCAGGGCTCAGTCTTGAGTGTCACCTGATTTGCAGTGGCCATAAACAGCGTACCGTCTGCTGTAAAGAATTCTGTTTTACACTCTCTTTTTGTCGATGACTTTTCTATCTTTTGTACATCACAGAGAGTCGCAGGTGCGGAGCAACAAATCCAACTCGTCCTTAATAGATTATACCACTGGTCGAAAACGACGGGTTTTCGTTTCTCTGCTCAGAAAACACGCTGTGTTCTTTTCAGTAGGAGACCAGACCTTCTGGCAGAACCACACCTCGCCCTGGGGAACAACGTTCTAAAATCCTATCCTTCTGTAAAATTCTTAGGTCTAATTTTTGAACAGAGACTAAATTGGATTGTACATCTGACAGACCTAAGAGCAAGAACATTAAAGTCTCTGAAATTATTGAAGTGTCTGAGTAGCAGGAAATGAGCGAACATTCATAAGATCTCGGCTCGATTATGGCTGCGTTGTATATAGCACTGCTCTGTAAGCTATTTAAAGAAGTTGGATAGTGTCCACCATGCAGGAATCCGACTAGTTCGGGAGCCTACCGCACTAGTCCCATTCCGCGTTTGTATGCCGAGAGTCGCGAACCATCTCTTTACCTACGGCGGCAAATCCTCATGCTACGACACTTTTGCCACGTTCTATCTTCACCCGACAATTTGGTGCACAACGCGGTTTTTTATCCTTCCTCTCCTTCTATCCGTTTCTGCAACAACACACTGTGCAACCAAACCTTTTGGATATCGCTCCAAACAAATTTTGGAAACCTTGAATATGCGCACACTTAATGTCGTAAATCACGGTTTCAATAAGACTCCTCCTTGGGCATTGCAGAAGCCGAAGATTATTTTCGATCTTCTGCATCATGACAAGAAGAACACTCGAGCTCCGATGTTGAGGGTATACTTTCACATAATCCTCGACCAACACCGGGTCCATACCCCTGTGTTTTCCGACGGGTCGAAGCAGGCTGATGGTGTCGGCTGCTCTGTGGTTTTCCCCCCTGAGATCTGTGGCTACCGTCTAGGCGACTTGTGCAGTGTTTACACTGCTGAGTGCTACGCCATATTAAGAGCATTGCGATAAACAAAGTGCTCGCGCGGATCACATTTCCTGATTTGTTCTGATTCGCTGAGTGCCCTTCAAGCAATCCAGAACATGCATCCAGCTGATAAGCTGATCCAGAACATCCAGGATGTACTTTTCTCACTGCAAAGTGATGGAAAGAACATAATGTTTTGTTGGGTTCCCGGACATGTGGGTATCAGAGGGAATGAGAAGGCAGACGATTCCGCAAAAACGGCATGCCTCAAGAATCGCGTGGATTTCTCTACGATTCAAAAACGAGATTTCTTAAATTCCGTCAATATAAGGATTCGGAGTGAATGGAGCATTGAGTAGTTAGCTTTTCGAAAGGAATAAGCTCCGTCTTATCAAATCTTCTGTTAAGTCATGGAGCAGTTCCTGTAGGCCAGCCCGGCGCGACGAGGTCTTGCTAACCCGCCAGCGCATAGGACATTGTCCTCTCACTCATCGGTATCTCTTACTACTTGATGATGAACCCGTTTGTGAGGAGTGTAGCTGTTGTCTCACAGTGCGTCACCTACTAACGGATTGCAGAGGATACTCGAGTTTTCGGAGACAAGTTTGTCTGACTGCAGACTTACCAACAATTCTGGGAAATGAAACGGTTAATGTTAATAAACTATTGAATTTTATGAGTAAATCGGGGCTCCTCCCACAAGTTCTCAAGAGAGTTTAAATTTTCATTTCTTTTTCCTCTTTCCTTACATTTTTCCTTTCACCCTTCGTTTATGTATTTAGAAAATATAATTTTTATATATTTTAATTATTTTTTATAATGTAATATGTTGGGCAACTGTTTTCTTTTCTTTCATTTTTGTATTAGATTTTTGTTGAATTCAGGAGGGTTTTTTAGTGGGGGTTTGGTCGAGATATTCGGCGTGTCCCACACACGGGGAAGAGTCACTACGGATCTTCCCTATGGCGCGAATTTTCATTTTTACCCTCCTGCATGGGCTCTAATGACTATGTTATTGACGAGCCCTTAAAGCCCCGCAAACAAAAATTAACTGCTCTTTATTAAGTTACAATGTAAATGAATACGAAAAAATCAAGAAAAACGAAATGTGAAATGATGTAATAATTGTATAAAATATGACGACGAAAACTTTGGTGCAGCAATAGGTTAGGTTTTCTCTGAAAGTTTAATTATTATGTGATAGAATGTGCACGAGAAAATCTAAATGCACTTTAATGTTTTATTCCTGATGCACCAAGAAACTAAATTAATGATCCGTTTGTACTTACGTAAACGTTATCACACCTTTGAGAAGCACTTGAATGAAAACAATACGATGTATGTTAGGTCCGTTAGACTTGATAAACCCCCGGAGAAATTTTTAATTTTCTTATTTTTCACTTAACACACACAAAACAAACAAATTTTACACTACAATAAAGGTAGGAACTAAATACAAAAACTAAATCACAAAAACTCGAGAAATAAAATAATTAGGAAGATTAAACTGAAAAATACACGGAGCTCATTCACAACCGTAGCTAACGCCAGGAGGAGGCTGTAAATTCATCTGTAATCTTTCATGTTGTCGACTAGGTTTTAACCATTTTTCCTGAAGTGCGATACAGCACAGTGCAATTTAACATTACAGGTGAATGAAACTTGATTGATAATTATTTTTATGTTCCCAAAAGGGGTAATGTTCTTTTGGGAGCTGATTTATTCTTTGACATTGTCCAGGGAGACAAAATAAGTCTTTTTTCTGGCATTATGTTACTGAAAACAGTCTTAGGATACATTGCTAGCGGGAAACATGAGGACACCAAGTCCAATATGTCATACTGTAATCTCGCTATTCATGAATCTTTAAAAAGGTTTTGGGATTTTGAATCTATCCCTCTTTGCTATCAATCTGTTAGTTTAGAAGAAATATTTATCGAGAAACATTTCCAAGAAACTTATAAATTTCTACCAAATGGAATACATCAAATTTCATTGCCTTTTCTCCATAACTCAAATAACTTAAGAGATAGTTATGTCCAAGCTAAGAATAGATTTCAATCCTTAGAAAAGAAATTTCAGAAAGATCCCGAATAATTAAAATCTTACTCTGAAAGTATACACAATTATATTACAAAAAATGAAATTCGATTGGTTTCAAATCAAGGTCTCTTTGAACCTAATTTTTTATTCCTAACCATTCAGTGAAGAATAACTATTCTTTCTAAAATGAGAATAGTATTAGATGGTTCAATGAAAACCACATTAGGATTTGGTTTGAATGACTTATTAGCGAATGTCCTATCATTCAACATCATTTATTTTTAATTCTTTTGAATTTTAGATTGAATGAGTTTGCTCTGATTGCAGACATTGAATCAATGTACCGTAGGATTAAAATCAGCCCCTCTGATAGAGTATTTCAAAGACTTCTCTGGAGAAGCCATCCAAGTGAACAGCTGAGTGTGTGTGAATTTAACAATGTTTTGTTCGGTCTTAAATCATCTTCTATCTTGGTCACAAGCACACTACACGAGATATCTCATAATGTTTACTCTTCTTATCCTTTTGTTGCTCACACTATCATAATATTATTTATGTTGACAATTTAATTTTGCGCCTAAAGACATTTTTAAGAACTTAACTGAAGTTTTTATAAAAAAAATTTTCTCTTCAGACAGTGGTCTTCAAATGACCCTGAAATTCTCAGTGTCATTCCAAGTGAATTAAGACATGAATCTGATGTGAGATCCAGTAAGGATTTATCGGTTAATACCTTAGGAGTGATTTGGTCTCCTAAAAATAATCAATTTTAATTAAAATATAATTTTGTTTTAAATGAACATTTCTGCACCTCAGTCATAAA
This sequence comes from Laupala kohalensis, assembly GCA_002313205.1. NCBI lineage: Eukaryota > Metazoa > Arthropoda > Insecta > Orthoptera > Trigonidiidae > Laupala > Laupala kohalensis. The sequence goes on along the minus strand of NNCF01126165.1, from coordinate 1,339,115 downwards.
TAAACATTATGTATTAGCACACATTGCTAGCATCTTTGACTGTCTGGGTTTAATAGAAGCATTGAAAATAAAATTTAAATTATTTTTGCAATCATTGTGGTTGAACACAAAGTTCTGGGGTGAACCAATGAATAATGATTCCTGTAGTCAACGGATTAAGCTGTATCAGGAATTAACCCTCTGAGAAACACTAACCTTTCCGACAAGAGTAATAGAGCTTGAATCTTTTATATACAACTTGATAGGATTCTGTGACGCAAGCTTTAGAAACTACGGTACTGTAATCTACATACAATCAGTCACACACAGCACTATTGTGTTCTAAGTCACGTTTAGCTCCAGCAAGGCAAGAGTACTCTATCCCAAGGTTGGAACTAAGTCCCATGAAATTATCATCTGAACTTTTTCATAAAGTTAAACTTTTCCTGCAGCTAGAAATAACAAAATGTTATTAATTTATATGATAGTGCTATAAATCTTTTTAGATTGAATCACTGCTCATCTAAGTTCTGTCAATTTGTTGCTAGCAAGGTAGAGGTAGTACACTCCCTTACCGATAACAAGACCACCTGGCTCCACACTCCATCGTCAACAAACCTTGCTGATCTTCTAACTATGGAAGTCACATTCAAGGTGTTTATAAATAATATCCTGTGGAATCATAGTTTTAGTTGACTTTGTTCTAATGAAACAACTTGGCCGAATAAACTTCTATTTTTTTGAATTTCAGCCAAAATCCTAGGAGTTAAAGGTCTGTTCGTTTACTTTCAAAAAATACCAAATCAAATTGGCTTAATAAAATTTCAGCAAGATTCTTAAATATTAATCGATTGCATCGTACTATTGCATTTTGTTATCGATTAATTAACAAATGTAGGGCAAAGATGACTCAATCACCTCTACAGGTTGCTGCCTTGACAGCAAAAGAAATATTAAGGAGTAAAATGACTTGTATACAATTGGTATAAGATCATTTCTGTCCGGATGTCTTGCAAACATTAGATAAATATCTGCCTTATCCTTGAAAGGCGAATATCTCTTGTTTATATCCATTAATAGATTCTCAACAAATCCTAAGGGTAGGAGGTAGATTAGACAATGTTGACATGCCAAATGAACAAAAACATCTCATCATTCTTCCATACCATTTATGGTATTCAGACAGAAACGTTCATATTAACAATATGTATACTGAATGACAGATATTAATATCTATGATTCGACAAGAATTTTGGATTCCGAGCTTTAACGTTTATCCAAAACTGTCTCCTATCGGTGTGTAACTTGCTATAAATTCAAAGTCAAGCACTCCTCGCAAATCATGGCAAATATACCCCCTGCCGGAGTAAATATCTCTCGTGATTTTTCAAATATTGGATTAGATTATGCTGAACCATTCTCCGTGAAGGCCAGCTTGTTTCGTTCAAAGAGCACATTAAATTTTTTAGAAATTTTTCCCTGCCTTACTGCTAAAATGGTTCACTTCGCAATAGTAACTTCTCTCACCAACGCAGAATACTTACAGACATTCACTAGATTTATAGCTAGGCGAGGATGTCCTGAAGTAATATATAATGATAACCAGACTACCTGTCATTAGAGTCAGAATTATATTAGAGACTTGGAATCTTTTCGGTTGAATGAACAGACTCAAGATGACATCCAGAACTTTCCTTCTATAAGAAATATCACGAGGAAGTTTCACATCCCCAAAGCTCCTTTTCGAAATTCACCTGCAGAGTGCAATGTAAAGGCTTTGAAATACTACATTCGTAGGAACTTAGATTGCCAAATCATTAATTTGATGCACTTCATCACAATCATAAAATCAGCAGAAGCATTCTTGTACTCGAGGCCCTTGTATGCAAATTCTGCTGACCCAAATGACATATATGTTTTAACCCCCTATCACTTATATACAGGATTTGGGTTATGATATTATGCCTTTGAAAATAATTTCTCATCTTCTGGACTATTCCTCTCACTTTCAACAAAATCCTCCACGTTGTTTGGAACAAGTGGAAAAAACATTATCTTCTGTCGCTTCAGCAGCGAACAAAACGGAAAGTGCTAGAAACACCCGTACAAATTGGTGCTGTTGTATACCTAACTGAGAGTTGGCTAGAATTATTAAAGTTATCCCTGATGCAAGCAATGGAATTGCGATCAGTGGAAATCAAAATCTCCCGTGGTGCATTTAAAAGAGCAGTTCAATCTTTATGCCCACTTCTTAAGACTCTACAGCCATCAAATACACTAGCTACATAACATAGATTACAAGGATTTCTTTAAGTATTCTTGTGAGCTGTTGAGTATGGTTATTTCTCCCCCATTTCGGCTGCGGTCTCTCGCGCGGGGACCCCAATGTCTTTCTTGGTCTAGCGAGGGTGGCGGGCTAGTATTAGTGCCGACCTGTCACACCCTCGAAAGAAATATACAGTCTAAATTTGGGTACCCTAGAATTCAGCCTTCCGGGTGCGATCCAAGGGGGAGGAAATATAACCCCGGGGTTGGTATAGTGTATTGGTTTTTATTATATCAATTTCAATTCCTTATTTATTGTTTCCACTACTCGTCACATGATCATTTCATGTCTATGTCATCGCTTTCATTATTCTTCACATTATCATACCACACTTATGGCAATAAATGTATATTATGAAATTTCATACATGTAAATTTCAAAGTTTTAATTAAATTCAAACAATCTCGTGCAATGAGAATGTAAATCGCATAATAAATCCATTCAACTAGTGAACAACTAATGTTAATGACTATGTTATTTTATATGATAACGTAATTATATTTGAATTATGTGGCACGATAATCCATTCAGCAGTAATTGATGAGATTATGCGACATATATTCCTCGTTGTATTTTCTTGTTTATGTATTTTGCTCGTTGTTTCAGGCTGATATTATATGAATTTTCAGAAGCCTCGCAAGTTTTGTGTGAGCAAATGTTACTCCGAATCCTTTATGTAAACCTTGCGGGTGTAAGGGTATGTAATGTACGGTCAATTTGCCGTAGAAAAATATCTGTACATGCATGATTTTATGTATGTCACTAGTTGAAATAATTCCATGTTCACCTCCGCATACCATAAGTATGCAGATAGGTCTAATTTCAATTTGAGGACAATTGTCTCCAAAATGGGCTCTCTGACTGCATGTGACGAGAGCGAGTGGCATGTAGCGAGTGCAGACAGCAAGGGATGACAGCAAGGGATTATCGTAGTAATTAGTAGAATCAGGTAATCACGTGAAAGCTCTGAGAATTCAGGCAATACAGTTCAGTTAAATGAGAAAGTTAAGTACGAAGGTCCTTGTTAAGGTAATTCATATTTGTGAGAGCCATGTTGTCTGATAGTTCAATTCATCTTGTCTAATTTCTACAAATGTCTATGGCTCGTAATTATTAATTATTTAGTATCTCTCTTACAATGTTTAATTATGAAGGTATAACAAATGTATCAAAATAATATTGAAAATTTATCCATTGGACAGGTGATTGAAGGGAGCTTTAATAATAAACATTAATTTGTAATGTTTAATTATTGATATTTGTCATGTATTAGAATTCTTTGTCATTTTAAATGTATACGATATATTGTGTAACTTACTGATCAACATGTGTATCTTGAAACGCTGACAGTGCCTCTAACTAAGTTGAAGCAATCGTGGCAAAGTCAAATAAAATAAAATGTAAGTCTTATGTTAAATCTTGTGTTATGGTTGATTTGACAGAAAGTTAGAATACTTGACCATGGAATGGTTGTGTCATGGAAATATGAGCGCGCATTGATAGGTGATACGCGCTCGGGTGAAATGACCAGAGAGGAAGTTACTGACCACACCAATGTCTAGTGAGTGAAATCACGTGATGTGTATCGCTATCAGTTAATTGGACATTGGCGTGTGGACTTCAATGGCAAACTCACTGACCCGGAACCTTGTCATGAGATTTTAACATGTGATGTTATTAAGACAAGTGAATTATCTCTGAAACCTACATTCTTTGTGCATAATGAGTGACATGTCTCAATAGATGGATATCTGTGGAAAATTTCTCCCGACCTCATAGGTAGGTCTATTCAAATTCGATGAAATCACGGGACACAAGATAACGGACTTTATTAATTACAAGCTCCTTTTTAAATTTAATTAAAAAATTATTTTTCCGTATAAAATAATATAATTTTTAATGAGAATAAAAATATCGCGTGTTGGACAGTTATTGTTTAGACCGTTATTGTTTGTTGCATATACATTCGAATCGCGGGTTAGCATGTCACACGTCGTTTTTAACATTGATTTTCTGTAGTAAGATATCTATATGGAATCAGTTTTCAGCCATTCCTCATTTTTATGATATGGAACGAGACAGTGCGCCAAGAACTTGCTTTTTGAGAGAGAATCGGTTTCATTGTCATTTTATTGTAACATTAGACGTGTTGTTGGAATCCTCAGGTCACGAATTTTGGAGTAAATATTTGTCAGCAGCATTATTTCACCAAAATAAGTAAAAATGAATGAGAAAAGTAAGACAAAGAAGAAACTGCTTGGGTCTATTTTATCATCATTCAAAGAATATACGCAATCGAGCTCAATATGTGGATTGCATTATATAACTCAAAAAGAGCGATCTTTTATTGAAAGGTAGGTGATGCAACTTAAGTTCAAGAGAGATGATTTTTGCTTAAGAGAATCTCTGGGAAAATCTTAAAGGAGATTACACTCTATAATAGTTATATATAT
>NNCF01126165.1:1305096-1334172 GCA_002313205.1 Laupala kohalensis | reverse complement strand
GGTTCTATATCGTCTCATTAAGGGAAGTATTTAGTGATTCACTCCATTTTTATAAAGTCTGAGTTGTGCAGGAGTTTATGTAAAAATAATTCAAAATGTTTTAAGGTGGAGATGGTGCAGTATATAGTTCAAAAATTTGGCCGACTGCTTGCTCTGTCACATGATCATTCTATCACAATTGTTTACATATAAGTTACTTTAGTTATTTGTTATAATTATTAAGATCATTTTGACTAGACTTTCAAGTTAAGTTGTTTCTTCTGTTTAATTTTGATCTTTTGCATTCCTCTGGAATTCTAATAAACAAATTTATTCGTGACTTTGTTTTACAATATTTATAATCCTCATGAATCGATTCTTTGTCCAGCATCAATCGAACAAACGCATGTGAACGCTCTCTTTTTAATATCGCCCAAGAAACGGTTTTAAAAAGCGGTTACTGTCATGAAATTATAAATAGTTACACCTCACAAGAAGGGTTTTTTATTCCTAAACTTATATTAAATATTTCTATCGAGTTGTGTATTTCATTTAACAAATTTATTTGACTTATTCGTTGATTTGACTTAATCATTTTTGTTTTGCATCACATATTTAATGCTCCGTGCATCGCTTGTGTATTTGTAGAAAAGTTATGAAATAAATATATTAATTAACAGAAATTATTGTCCAGAAGAAATAAAAATTAGTGTAAATGCAAAATATCAATGAAGTAGGTTTAGTTCTTTCTGCCACAACAACTTCGTCGAGACTGAGATCCGGACACCGAAAAACAAATCTGTTTTCTTTGCCTGTCGCAAATTATGCTAACGCGCTAAGGCGATTTTTAGAAATCTTTCAAAGGTCTAGTGAAATCACTTGTTATTATACAAAAGGTAAGTGTTAAGTAAATATTTATATTCTTCCTACTATTGTATCTAACGCAGTAATAGAAATACATAAGGAACTCTTCAATTTCCATAGTCCCATATACAACAGAAGTGCGGTTTCAGGAAGAGTTGTTCTAAACTTCATTTTATTCATATCGTGATTTCATAGTGATTTAATTAAGAGGAGTTGATTTGTTTTTGTAGCACAATTTGCTTCATTTCACTGAAGTAATTGTAAAATGAGGGGAAAAGTAGCGTTCATTTGAAGCTTGTCTACGAGAGGCGATAGTTCGTAGGAGGTAAATGGTAGGGCTATTGTTATTAGATTGGCCGGTTAACTGGATTCACTAAACACTGTTGGGAAGGTGTTGTTAGGAAAAAAATACGTTATCACATATCTTCTTCATGTGTTGGTACGCGGAAGAAATATATGCATTAGCAGGCTTAGTTAGTACTACTAAGTGATACTAGGAATAGTAGGAGCTTTATAGAAAAAGGAGTGTTTTACGTCTAAGAACGTTTTCTTCTTCCTCCGTCGGGAAGTGAACCCGGAGTGACTCAGTGGCAAGCAAGCATCGTAGACGAGTGAGCTATCAGAAAGAAATTTTAAATTTTCTTTTACATTAGTTTCTTTCTTGTCGCGTCCCCATCTTCCGTCATTCCGCGACTTTTCCTGCTTCTCTCGTAATTCTGTAATTATCATTCTTTATGGTGCTCGTCCTGAATTATGAATATGTGGGTGTACTTATCATTCTAGCTCCGACCTCCTTTTATGTCCTTTAATTCGTCAATGTATTTTAAAAAAGCCGATATTGCTTCTCCGCTTCAATCATGTCTGGTCCCATCTTAGTTATTCGTGCACCATTCTTAAGTTATTTTGCTCGTTCTGGTCTATAGAAGAAACAATCACGAAAGACCTGATCTCTCGTCTCTTCTCCTTCTGTGCAAATACACCTTATAATCTCCATGTTTTCTCAACATTTCCATAACACCTGGATTCGGGATGAACAATTTTCTTCTCTTCATGGTGAACGTTAAGTCACACATGAACACACAGAGTTCTCCCTTTTGGTGATCTATTCCATTCTATTTTCCATGCTTGTATTGGTATCTTTGCTATCATTCGCTTCCATCCCTTCTCGTCATATTTTACTATTTTCTCATTCGACACTATCTGTCCCTTTGTCGCATAATTCTTCTCAATACAAGTTTGTGAATTAATTTCTCTACGCGTAATACTCCAACTAGTACGTTAAGCGCATCTGTAGATAACGTGCAATATTCTGCAATCGCCTTCTACAGACACACACGCTGTATATGCTCTAGTTTTTGCCTCTGATGTGCATTCAGTAATAGTTTTTTTCCATATTTCACAACTACAAGTAAACATTGCTCCTTTTTTTATAAATTTAGTAATCGCTTTCATTGCACATTTAGTTTCCCCCCTGGGGGCTTACATCTGGTACTTATGTGTTTGGCGAACACGGGGCCACGAGTTGAGTCTGGAATTGCTTCCACTTACTTGTGCCATGTTCCTTCCTTTATCTATACTGACCTCTCTTGGTCACCTTATGTTCCTTTCGATCCCGACGCTATTGGAGCTAGGGTATCTTTCATTTTCCCCTTCTTCTCTTTCTTCTCCTCCTCATTCTTCTTTCCCCCGCAGGGAGCTCAGTTTCGAGTGAATATGGGCTTGGCCAACCCACGCCCCGGAGCTGGGGACTGGTATTGCGCCATCAGTCCTCGGACACCGTAAGCTTTGGAAATGGTTCAGCGACCACCATTGGCGCGATAGTGGAAAGTTGCATGTTTTGAAGGGCGGAACCTTGCCTTCATTGGCCGGGTCGCGAGGAAGGATTAAACCTCTATATAAAACCCCTCAACCTCAAGGTGTGTTACGCGCCGATGAGGTTAATGGGTGTTGAGGACAAACACTCTCCAGCGTATCAATCTCTGGGGCAACTGCCGCACCTCAGTTGAGCAAGGCTTAGTGGCGTTGAGCAAGCTCCACGTCACCGGACATTTATTTCCTCCGAACTCATGGGACAACATGACAGATACATCGATTTCCCTGCCTTGCGGAGTGGGCGAGCCGCAGGGTAAGTATTACGCCTCAGGATCTTCGAAGCGGCCGAGGGTTGACAGCCCTCCCGCTTCACAAGATACAAAAGAAAAATTACAGAGCATTCCTTACAAGAATGTATTTATCATAATGAAATGAAAGGAAGGAACTTTGGTAAAAGTTTCTCCCTTTTGCATTTACAAAGGACTGCAAGGAATATGTGGTACATTGAAGAATATCAAAAGGTTACGGAAAGGTACCATGTTGTTTGAAACCAACTCCAACAAACAGGCCCTAACACTGTTAAAGTGTGAAATGTTGGGAGAATTCCCTGTGACGTGCGAGTTCCATGCTGCGCTTAATCGCAGCAAGGGGGTCGTAAGTTGCAGGGATATTATGGATATGTCAACCGAAGACCTAGTTGCGGAATAGGAGGCTGACCACGTAGTTGAGGTCAGTCAGATCATGAGGAAGATTAATGGTGTTCTACAGAAGACCAGTGCCTTCGTCTTGACTTTTGACTGATAAAATTAGATCTGCAAAGTGTAGCCGCGCACTATAAAAGAGTTCTAGGAGTTTTGCGCAGCGTGCCTGGGAATCCTTCGGGAATGGTGGTCGTCTCAAGTTTTGTGATAAAATTCTTTTGACTTGCTTTGAGAACGAAACATGCAATGTACATGGCAAAGATTCTGGATATGGTAAAATGTTAATATGTAAATAATGTATATGTCTGCTTCTTTCCTATTGTTGTGTGGTTTATAAAGTTTAAGTATCTGTTTGTATATAAAAATTGTTGTAATATTTTTGTTGTTGTGAAAACTGTTGTGGAAATGTTTTATGTTTATGTTTTAAATGAGTTATTCTAAGTTATGTTTGTAAATATATTTATGTTTTGTTTTTATTGCCGTTGGCAGTGGTCTCCGCTAGGTGGGTCACCATGCCTCCACGTGGCGGGGACGGTAACTCCTCCATTTGCTGTGGCGTGCCACAGTAAATGGGGGAGGCTGAATGGTGCTGGTCTAGTTGTAGTTGGACATTTGTATTTTATTTTTGGATGTATATATTGTTTTTCTAGAGAGGTGAATGAATGAGAATTAGAAAGTTGTTTAAGTATGTCTGTAAGTGTATGAATGGTTTAAAGGGACCCCCCGCAATATGTGTTTCAAATGGGCGCGGGGGATCCCAATAAAATTGTATATGTATGATTGGACCTCGCTGTAAGTTAAAAATAAAATGAAAAAAAAATGTCCCCAACTACCAAAGGATATTAATGCTGGATGGCTTAACCTGCCGGTGCGACCCTTTATTCCAAATCCTCTGCGCTGTTTCAAGTGCCAGAGGTTTGGACATACAACGACATCTTGTAAGGGCCGTAAAACATGACGTAAATGCGGGAAGGAGGCAAACAAACCCGGCGTCTCATGCCCGGGGCCTGCTAAGTGTATTAATTGCACAGGCAGCCACCCGATGTGGAACAGGGAGTGTGTCGCCTTTCTCGAAGAGAAAAAGATACAAGAGATCAAGACTACGGAGAAGATCCCGTACGGTGAAGCTCGGAAGAAATACAAGGCTTTATACCCTGTATTTACTACCAGTTACTCCACCGCAGCCAAGACTCCTGTAATCAAAAAGAGCGTGTTAATCCAGGCCGATTTCACTGACGTGTCTACGACAACATCGTGCACATGCCAGTGCAAATGCGGCAAGAGAAATATCCAAGAAACTCCTGTCAAGCCCAAGACTCTCTCCACACCCCGTCCATCTAATGCACAGACGAAGACTAGCAGTGTACCACATATTTCTTCAAGTATTAAACAATCAAAAACCAAGCAAGTTTCGAAGGCTAAATCCCTGAACCTTGTTGACTTCATAAAATTGAAGCAAACAACATCCAAGAAGTCCGGGAGACGAATGAAAATTTCTCTGTTCTTCCTACCTCCGAGTCGGAATGTGCATTGTACGACGGTGACGCGGAAATTCACATTCAAGAGCCTGACCCCGGAGGTTCCAAAAAGTTATGGCTTCCATACTTCAGTGGAACCTTAATGGTTATAGAACTCAACGTGAAGAGAACAACTCTTAGCGCGTCGTAATCCGATCTGTAGTTGCCTTTAAGAGACACACCTTTTACGAGAACACTCACCCTCTCTGCGAGATTACAGCAGCTTTAGATATGACGACACCACGGGAGATCGAGCAAGAGGAGGAGTTGCCGTGTTTGTTAGAAACACAATCTTCTGCTCACCTGTTCTCCTACAAACACACATCCAGGCTATAGCAGTTAAAATTCACTGTGTACCATCTATGACCGTGTGTTCTATATATCTTCCTCCGATACGAGATTTCTCGGAGACTTTAATTCGCCAGCTCCCTCGACCATTCCTCCTGCTTGGAGATTTCAACACCCACAGTGTACTGTGGGGCTCGTCGAGCGATTGCCCCAGAAGCAGACTGCTGAATTGTCTGCCCTGAATTTGAGGGAGAAGATTTATGCTTAATGAACACAGGGGAAATGACCCACTTTGCATTTGCCACTGTGTCATGGACTGCTATTGACCTATCAATTTGATCTCCTGAAGTTGCTGATATTTTTCAATGGAAGGTAGAAGATGATCTGCATGGTAGCGACCATCATCCTATCTGGTTTTCGTTGCAGGAACGTTCGACTATTTCCGAATGCAAGCCACAGAAATGGATTCTCAGTAAGGCTAATTAGACAGAGTACCGCTCTCTGTTTGTCTTCTGAGAAACGGGTAGTGTCCGAGAGAGGGTCGACCATCTGACCCAGGTGATTCATCACGCAGCTGATGAATCCATTCCGAAAACATCTATATATCCGCAAAGACCTCATGTCCCCTGGTGGAACGACGCATGTCGGTCTGCCATTCGGGCAAGGCGAAGAGCATTGCGGAGATTTAAGACTAGTTCCTCTCCGGAAAACTTCGCCGCATATCGGATTGCTAGAGCAAATGCTCGCAGAACTATCAAAGAATCCAAATCCACGTCCTGGAAACAGTTTCGAAGCACCATTAAGAGAACAACATCGTCCACTAAAGTATGGGAGTCCATCCGAAAGATATCTGGAAGGTATTCTCGAGCCGCAATATCTGGATTTAATTATCAGGGTCGGGTTCTCACCAACAACAGAGAAATGGCAACAGTAATGGCTGAATATTTTGATGACCTAACATCTACAGCAAACTGCGATCCTGATTTCAAGAGGATAAGGGAAACTGCAGAGAGCACATCTTTTGATATTCGTTCCACCAACTGGGAACACTACAATGCTCCCTTCTTTATGTGGGAACGTGAGTCAGCTCTAGCGACAGTCCACAACACTGCTCCTGGCCCTGATTCAATTCATTATGAAATGCTGAGACAACTCAGTCTCGAGTCGAAAGAATACCTTCTGGATATCTTTAATCTTTCTTGGTCCGTGGGGGTATTTCGTAATTCGTGGAAGGAAGCAACGCTTATCACTTTACTAAAACCAGGTAAGGACAAAACGAACATTAGTATTTATCGAAGCATTGACTTGACGTGTTGTGTTGGTAAAACTCTGGAGAGAATTATCAACCCGTGTCTCGTCTGGTATCTTGAACGGCATGACTTGCTGAGTCGATCTCAGTGTGATTACAGGAAGTTCCATTCCATCCTGGACAACTTACTTCTCCTAGAATCAGTAATTTAAGATGCTTTCGTCCGAAGACAACATCTCATCGGAATATTCTTTGACATCGAGAAGGCTTACGATACTACTTGGCGTCATGGCATTTTACAACAACTCTATGCCTGGGGTTTTAGAGGACGACTTTCCCTGATGCTCATGTCCTTTTTGGATCAACGTTCCTTCCGCTATAAGAATGATCTCCCCCAGGGGACTTACATCTAGTAAGTACGTGTTTGGCGAACACGGCGTCCCGAGCTGAGTTTGGCATTACTTCCACTTGTGCCATGCTTTTTCCTTTCTCTTTTCTGACCATCCTTGGTCACCTCTTCTTCTTTTCGATCCCGACGCTGTTAGGGTTAGGGTATATTTCATTTTGCTCTTTCCTCTTCTTTAAAAAAAAATGTTTTTAGTAAAGTGAGATATGTTGAGATTTCAGTTTTGAGTTGTAGTTCAGGAGGGTTTTTAGTGGGTATGGCTGAGTCATTCGGCGAGTACTACACGCGGGGAGAGTCATGTTGGCTCTCCCTAGTGCGTAACTGCATTTTCCCTACCTGTACAAGTTTTATGGGCTCTAATGACTTTTGATGTTGACGAGCCCTAAAACCCCACAAAAAAATCTATGCCTGGGGTTTTAGAGGACGTCTTCCTCTGATGCTCATGTCCTTTTTGGATCAACGTTCCTTCCGCTATAGAATTGGAAGAGACACCTCGGAACTCCTTCTTCAAGAGAACGGTGATCCTCAGGGCTCAGTCTTGAGTGTCACCTTATTTGCAGAGGCCATAAACAACATAACGTCTGCTGTAAGGAATCCTGTTTTACACTCTCTTTTTGTCAATTACTTTGCTGTCAATTACTTTGCTATCTTTTGTTCATCAGAGAGTGTCACAGGTGCGGAGCGACAAATCCAACTCGTACTCAATAGACAAATTAGTCTGTCTGCAGATTTACCAACAATTCTCANCTCGGGAATGAAACGGTTAATGTTAATAAACTATTGAATTTTATGAGTAGATCGGGGCTCCTCCCACAAGTTCTCGGGAGGGTTTAAAATTTGCATTCCCTTTTCATCTTTACTGGCTTCTTTGTCTTCATCGTTCGTTTCTGTAATTCGAAAATATAATATTTAAATGTTTTTCCTTTTTTGTGATATAATGTATTGGATATAATGGATATAATGTATTGTTAAGTCCGAATTACTGAAGTGCTACCCTTTCTTTATACGAAACAGTCTCGTTCACGAACACTATACACGCAATAGTAGTAATATTCATCGCCCTAAAGTGTCAACCACTCTTTGCCAAAAGGGACCATACCATTCGGGAATCGTTCTATATAATTCCCTGCCCAAGAATATAAAAGATATTATGAAATTGAATATCTTCAAATCCGCGGTTAAAAACTACCTCCTGCACCAGTGCTTCTACACTGTAAAAGAATTTATTGATTTTAACAAAAGTTAAATTCGTCTTGTGCTTTATCACGCCATTGCTGTAGTACTTTTTAAACAACTTATAACAATTTCAAAAACTATTTTCTTGCATGATTGTGTTGTCTTATGGCTCATATTAATTTAGTTTTATGTGTACTCAACATTGGCACGTTTGTGTACATAAATTCTGTAGCCCCATCCTGGCCCGGGTTTTTCTCCGGTTTTCCTTCGGGTAGAGGCGGATTTATCATACAGGTTCTCTAGGCTTTGTCTAGGGGCGGGTCTATTGTAACAATAAATCGTGAATTTAGTGTTATTTCAATTTTTAAGCACTATACTCAGAATAATCTATAGTTCGATAATAACTTACATGTAATTTTTTGCTTAAAATTACAAACATATTGACATTCTATTAGTATTATAACTCGCAGCTAACTTTTTATCTTATCTAGGAATTTTTGCTGAATTTTTTGAATCCGCCTCTGCCTTAGGGCCCTTGATCGGAATTGATGGGATGGTCCCTTGCTTGCTTCCGGAGAGTAAATTAATTTTTTTCCCCTCCACGTGGTCATACGCAGTTTGTACTGTTTTTTGACAATAAAATTTATTTATTATTTATTATACTGTTTTATTTTCTTTCAACTTTGTATTGCGATATTTGTTGAATTCAGGAGGGTTTTTTACTGGGTTTGGTCGAGATATGCGGCTAGTCCCACTCACGGGAAAGAGTCACTACGGCTCTTCTCTATGGTGCGAAACTGCATTTTTCTCTACTTGCATGGGCTCTAATGACCTCGTTGTTGGCGAGCCCTAAAGCCCCCCCTCCCCCCAAAAAGCATACACACATTAAATTTGTTGAACCCCACCCTTAACAAAGCTTAGAGGTTTTTCTTTACTTTATATATTCGATATGTTTCCTGAAAGTGAAATTTTAATCCCAGGTAAATGTGTTTCTGGACTACGCGTATATTTACCATTGCTCAGGTTTTGGTGCCTCTATTTCCAGTTCATGTAGAACGCACCTTGGATTACACACCTCCAGCACTCTATTCTTATGTGCTTCTAATGCTCTTCTCTCTGTTGCTTGTACGAATACCACTACATCATCCGCATATGCTAATACATTGTATCCTACTTCTCGTACTGTTCTTATCGTACCATCAATAATAAGGAACACATAGAGACATTTAATTTTGCAAGGAAGTTCCAAGATCGATAGTTTGGTTACAGTCAATATTTCGAGGCCAGTCTGTGGACTGCGGGGTCGGTAGCAAGAAAGAGGAGAGCGGGTGGCGGAAGAGCATTGCTGACGGTCGTGCTGGCCGAGGTGGCGAGATCGTAGAGAATAGAGTAAGTGTCCGTACCTGCTCAGTGAATCCGTCGTTTGCTCATTTCTTTGTGCGTCTGTTTGTTTTGCTGTGTAACAATCAATGATTAGCCGATCACATTAAGGTGTGATTATAAAGTGCTGTTTCACACTATGCAACAGATCTCGCCGACATGTCTCGTCGACACGTCGCTCCTTTCAGTTTATCGTGATATTCTTTGGAATGTCTCTGAACCCTTTCACACACAGACTCGGGTCCGCTGTTTGCGCGACGGGTCTCTTGATTTGCCCATTAGCTTAACGTGTAGTCGGAACAAAATGAAACATGAGTAGTCGGATAAGTGGAGAGTGCGATATGAAGTCATTTGTGTTTTAATTTTAATTACTGGTTTGAACCCGGTTTCTCGAACATGCGGCAACTACCTGAGTTTTCTTTTTCTCCTTTTGTTTCTAGATGTTATTTCTCTTTGTCTAATTTCTATCTTTTATCTCTCTTCATTGCATCTTATTTTTTTACGTCTTCCCCCTCCTTTCTCGTCTTCCTTGTTCCCGGCTCTGATATCTGCCTTGCCTCTTATGGCTGTTCCAACTTTGCTGTATATACTGCTGAGGTGACCAAGGGAGGTCAGAAAAGAGAAAGGAAGGAGCATGGCACAAGTAAGTGGGAGCAATGCCAGACACTTCTCGAAGCCCCGTGTTCGCCAAACACGTACTTACTAGATGTAAGTCCCCTGGGGGATGAATTGTTTCAATTGGCTCCTACCGTATCCTGTGTTGTGATTTGTCCCATCCCTTGCGGACAATTAGTCAATTCAAATTTAATGTGCAATACAATGACATCGAAATAATCACAATTATAACTTTGCGTCGCAAAAAACAAAACAAAAAAAAATGGTTGTATAATTTGAGACGCCCTAGCGACGAATCACCTAGGACGAAACGGCATTGACTCACCCGAGTATCCACTACGACAATTTTATCGTATCAGAACCAAGAGATTAAATCTACGTCAGTAATGTCATTCTTCCATATAGTTTCCCGTTTATGGCCATTTCTGCAACTTACGTATTTTCCTCGTGGATGGAACTGTGCGATTTTCTTTCAGAATATTCTGGATAGTGGCAATTATTTTGTCATGCTATGGAATGTTTAGAGTAACAAAAGCGTCTCTGGACGCTTATAATTCCAAGCCAGTGAGTTTTACTATGGAAACTGACTACTTATATTGGAACACGACGTTTCCTGCTATCTCTGTTTGTGAGGAAGGTGATGGAGATTTACAAGCAATAAGTTATGTGGAAAAGTGAGTAATACTTTTTCTACATTTATTTCTTTTGTGCTTGACATATAGGTATTATTATTTGCATCTGTACGACATAATATATGAATCTTTTTTAATAGGTATGAAAGGCACAATATAGGTGATTATCTGTATTATTCGTTCTTAGAAACTGTTGCGTTCGACAGAGGTGATAGTCATGTTGAAGAGATGTGTAAGAACAACAATTCACGGTGTCATGTTAATTTAAGAGATATCGCATTTCAGGTAATACATAAATAAATAAATAAATAAGTAAACAATATTTTTGTCGGAAAGCAGTTACATTCTGCGGATGACCATGTAGAGGACAATAAACTAATTTACTCTCCGGAAGCAATCAAGGAACAATCCTACTAATTTCGATCAAAGACTTAAATGCAGAAGACCATTGAACGTTCAGGACACAAAGTTCATCAAAATTCCAAAAATTTGTATTCCATGAAATACTCAAAAGATATTTCACAAGTTCGTTTTAATATAAACTATGTACGATTCGGGAAATATGTTAATAAATCGTAAATTAAAAAAAATATCGGACTTCGGGCATTTCGAAGGGAAGGGAATTTGTATTGAAAGGAAGGGAACATGTATTTAAATGTAGGATTCTATACAAACTTTTACACATTGCTGCCTTGATGCTTGTTTTTAAAATGTATTAGTATTACAGATCTATCTTTGCTAAAAAAATGTTGTGGTATTTTCAAAAAACCTTGCAATCTGTAGATTGGATGAATGTGCTGCGGGTCGCGGGTAACGCCGGCAACTGGGTGCGCGCTCCACACCTCCGGGTCGTCCCATTTTAATGAATTAAATGATGTTACGTTGCGCATTCTCTCAATTTTTGCACCTATTCAGTCGTATCTCGTAAGACTTATATGCGTATCTCGTAAGATATCATGTTCTGAAATTTGACAAAATACCCTTTCAGAATATTTTTTCTTACAAATATTAAAAAACGAAACAACTTAAAACATGATGCTCCATTGCAGAATAAATCACTGTTTAAATTGATGTTAACATAAAGATATTAAATTTTACAGGTGTCGCACTTAAAAAAAATTGCCTTGCCTTGTTTTTAGTTTTAAATAAAATTCTTCTAAAATTGACTGCATTTTATATTCAATGGAACAGATACGGACGCCTTGTGAAGAACTTATAGTAAATTGCTTTTGGAATGAAAAACCTTTCGATTGTTGTAGAAAGTTTTTGCCTGTTGAAACAGAGAAAGGAATATGCTGGATTGCAAACCATTAGTAAGTTTTAGTGTATGTTCTATCCCTATCTCATTTATTAATTTGTTCCATGTGATAGCTTAATTTTTTTTTTTAGTGACGACAGGACGTTGCCTCCAACAATGTTCGCAAATATCTATGATGGTCTAGGGAATTTAGAATTTCGAGTCATGCGAAAATCTACGGTAATTTGTTTTACAATAATTTTTTTCTTATACATGGGTAAGTGTTATACTGAATATATTCCTCTTAATGAAATGTAACCTACCAATGCGGGTATTTTGTTTCCACGTATCAAATTTTGCAAATTTTGTGTTATTAAGAATAGGCGTAGAGACTGTGGGTCATAACCATCTTTGTCATTGATGTCAAATTAATACTGAAACAAAGATAGAATACAATGTATTTTAAGAAGTGATATAATTAAATGAAATGACTACGGAGCAATTCGATATTATAACCGTCAAATGTAGTTTCTTTATTAATATTTATATTTTAATTTGCTGGAGATTATAGTACAGTAATATTCATGCATGATATCTGATGAATTGTTTAAAGTCAAGACTTAAGAGCGAGTTTGTATAGGAATTTGTAAATAATATTGGAATTATTTTTTCAGGTTTGTTTAATAGCAAGTGAAGATATAAATATCGTAGGCACCCCTACGACACAATGTCTTCAGATAAAAACAATAACAAAAAATGCTTATTTATTACGTTTTAAGGTACGAGCCATAGACAAATAATAGTGTGTTTTTCCATTACATGCACGCTTCCTAACGTATACGTTAGGTTGATGATTCTAACCGCATAACGTAGGTTGCACAATCGAAGTATTTTGAATAGCGTATCTTCGGCTTAAATCATAATACAAATTGTAAACCCAAGCAAACTACTTCTATGCTTGAGTGCACAAGTAAACTGTACTGTGAGTTCGCCAGAACGTGCACATACGGTACATACAACCAACAAATCTCTCGCATGCTTTCTCAGATATCAACGTAACCTCAAATCCAGACCAGGATCCACCATTATCTCGCTTACGAGCTTTCCACTAACATCATACGCAAACAGAGGCGTTGTAACGTACTACGCTTGGAAATGTGGTGTACCACTAACTTCTGAGCATGCGCAGATGCAACTAGCCTGTGGATAGCGTATACGATAGCTCGCAGATACGCAATGCAAAAACTCCCTAACATTCGTTCATTCAACGACGGACTCTTAGTAATATCTATTGAGGTATTACGTCACATTAAATCAAATTTGCTAGATTTTGTGTATATTTTGTAGACTTGTTGATATTTTGACTGTTAACTAGTCGACGGAATTTCATGACTTTCACACGAGCAGTTTCTGAGTTATTGCAAGTTTTATAGACCATGGTCTATTTTTGAGATTTTACGAATTTTCAACTTTATCCGGGAAAAATCTATATAAGCAAATGCTGGGACTTCTTTAAACTTTTTGAAATTATCTACTGTTATTCTGAAAGTATGAGAACCTTATGACTATCATACGTCAAGGGATCTAAAATATAATACGTCAAGGGATATTAAAAAGAAGATGATAGATAAAAATTAAATGAATTTCAAACCACTCGAGATTAGGGTATTGAAATGTTTAACTAGTCCATAAAAACTTTGATTGACGCGTTGTTTATAAACAGTAAACTCATACATGTATTACAATGCTAGCGATTCGTAGGAGTAAAAAACAACATTGCCGCGAATTATGTGTAAAGTAGCACATTATTTCATGCAAATATTTCTTCCGTGTTCCCCACATGTGGAGATGATGTGTGATAACTTTCGGAAAGGTGTAAATGACTGCGAGTCGGGAATCGAACTTGGGACTCCTTCTTTGATCTCAGAAGTGTTAATTACACCACCCGTTCGGCTATTTTCCATGAGTTTTTATGGAACTTACAACATGCCATAGTTTTGTTTGGACCAAATATGTTACACGAGAATACCTATTCGTATAGCGCCTTAGTTTTCAAATGAATTAAGTCAATGCTTGTATTTTTTGTTTATTAAAACATAGTATCCCATGCGTTTCTCCAGAATTAAAGACAATTGTCATTGCACCCGGTTAATTTCTGCTTCCAGAATTTTATAGAATGCTAAGAGTCCAATAATTGTTATGTTGTTTAATTTTAACAGTTATTATCTTATACTTAACAGATAAAGCGCATAGAAAATGATCCTACGTTGCGATATGAAAGTGTGGAAAGACGTCAATGTTTGTACCCTGAAGAAAATTATCTTAAGAGAACAAAGTTTTACAGTCGAACAGCATGTATTCTTGAATGCCGTGCACGTAGACAACTTGAGTTGTGTAACTGCACTCATCAATTGCTCCCTAAATGTAAGTATCATTTCTACATGTATAATTCTTGAAAATTAATAGAACGTCTTTCTTCAGATGAAAACTAAGCCTTCATAACTATTGGTCCCAGTTCCGAATCTTCAACCCTATAATACGTTGTGTATATATTTTTTTTCGTCTTTCTGTGGTATACAAAAATTTCCATATTTTATAGATAGATTTTTTTATTAGAGATGCGATTATGGGAAGGAAGAGGAAGTTATAAAAAAAATTAAGAACACAGTAATGAGCCAATCTCGTTAACTGTATCTGTCATTAAATATGTCTTGTAAATAACTATTTAACAAAGTATTACGTTTGTTTTAGTGTTATGAATAATGTTAATCAATTAAAATAATAAGGTTTTTAACTTTTCAGCCAATGACACAGCTTGTGATTACCGAGGACTTCATTGTATGAAGAAACATGAACAAGGTAAGCCATTTTATTATTTGCATCTATTTCTCATTTCATTCGCCTAATGGTAATAATAAATCTCTGGAGTGGTGGATCAATGGGGGGAGCGGGCTAACATGACTATAGGTCCCCCACCTCATTGGACGTAATCTTTCAACGTATTATATTGAATTTGATAAAATGTGTCTTTACCTTTTAATATGTATGTGCCTTTTTAAACAATTTTAACATTTATATATGAAACAAATAAATAAAAATACAAAATCTCTGTAATATTAATAATAGTATTTAAAATAATGTTTATGATGCTTATAATAATGTTTATAATCATGTTTATATTTAAAATATTTATAGAATTTAGTCCCTCTCTTGATTACGGTTTATATCGGCCACTGTTTTACGGTGGACCATGTTTCAGATCTTTATGGATTAACCACAAAAGGATCGACGAAGAAAGGTATCATCTGTGAGTGTCTACCCTCGTGCGAGGCTCCTGATATAGATATCGTATACTCTAGATTCTATCGCCCTCGTAAAAAGGATCTGTAAGTTAAGTTCAGGATTTTAAAAAAATTTCCATAGACTTAAAGAAAGTTAAGTATTAAGAGTCGAGACACTTAGATGGTGTGATAAAACAGATAATGAATGAGATGTTATAAATAATCTATAATGAATGATCTTCCATGAAATCATTCAATTTAAAATAAACTTATTTCTCCGGGACCAGTCTCATCTCAGTGGACATAAGTACTGAGATTACGACTTTCTTTTTGTGGCCTTCTCCTTCTTGTAATGTCAGAGTCATACAGATCTGAGTATAGTACGACAGCGACGTAGGTCTGTATGACTCTGATATTATCCTGAAATACCGCTCGAGGGAGAACGTTGTCTGTGACGTCGGGGCCAATCTCCTGACTGCGGGTCATGTTTGGGGCGTCGGATTATGGGGACCTAATACAAGTTTTTCACTCTCGCTGGGGCGATACAAACAGTTTCGCAGGCAAAGGTATTTGCTATAATAGCTTGCGCTATACTCAAAGTCACGATACGTTACCTAAAATTATTCCATATCGCTCCCGTAAACAAATTGCTAACCTCTACTACGGAACAAATCCTTGAAGCTCTCTCGCGTGCAGGCAGCGGTGTTCAATGTCATGGTCATCAGCTGACAATGTTAGGTTAAAGCTACGTCTTGCTAGAAAAATTTCAGTAAAAGTTTGGTCACAAAGAATTTAAGTAAATTGCAAATAACTAAAAGTCACTAAAACGACTATTTGCGGTAAAGAAATACAAAGTAATATTACAACAAAGAAAGAACCGAGGTAATATTTGTTCCACACAAGAGCAAAAGAATTAAATCGGTGTCAGAGGTTGGGAGTGGATTCAAGTTCGGATATCTTGCCGGCAGAACGCAAGTTACCCTTATTTTTACTTTTATGGACTATGGTGAAGTAAATGCGTTTGCTACATTAAGTATAGGTTCTACCAACATCAAGTCAATTAGACTGATTATAAATAAATAAATATATTTATGAATATTTTATTTTCAAGAGAGGTGATACAAACTGCTTATGACCATGTTAAAGATAATAAGGTTATTTACTGTGACTAATATACCGTAAACTAATAAACATGGTTCATGATTTGTTTTTCTTAATCTGAATTTCTTCAGGCAAATTATTGTATACTCAATATGTCTTGACACAGGGACCGCATTAATATATGCAGCGACATCCAGGCAGCACTTTGGGCACGATGTGTTAATTAAACAACATTTAATTTTGGGCGACATTGCCGACGGATTTTAGAAGTACTCTCTAAACGCAAGCCAGTTTTCTTTGGTCGATCCCTGAGCATTTGGGAAGCGGGAGAAATAAAAAAGGCGGATGTATTGACAAAGGAACACTTTGTTGGTCCAAAACCCTTCTTTGGAATATCTATACGAAAGGTGATGCTGGAGATTGTTAATTGCACACATGAGCAACACATCACCGCATGGAAGCTATACAATATAGCTAGGCAGACCCGCTAGTTAATTGCTGCGCCCAATGAGGAATATAATAAAATTGAAGGGTCTTCTAACAGACTATAATACCCTACGGAGACATTTACACAAAATGGGGATCAGTCAGGATCCAATGTGTAGGAGATGCGGCATGGGGCAGGAGACCTCCGCGCATGTAGTCTGTTTATGCAAAGCTCTTGCCCAAACTCGATACCGTTACTTAGGTTTTTGTTCCCGAGCTTCGAGAATATCAGGAAAACTGAGATTATTTTCTTGGTGTCGTTCCGCGAAGTCCTGGTGTTGGAGTAAACATAACTGAACTAAGGGGTTCGAAGGGCGATCAAGGACTACGAGAGGGGCTCTTTCCTTAAACGGGCGCATCCAAACTGCATTCTAATTCAATCTTATTAAATCTGCCCTGAAGAAGTCACAGCACGATTACCGAAACGTTGATATATATGTCTATCGTTGAGGAAATGGTTTAATGTGTAAGAAATACTTACGATTAAACCAATTTTTGTAGTGTGAAAACTTGTCGCATATCCCGATAACGTTCTAGGCGTTTCGAGATAAGTAGTATGATACTGTCACGTTTTTCTTTGGGATTCATTAGCTGTATAATTATTAGATATTGATGTTAACATCCGTATATCTTTTATATGATAACAAATATAAATAAAAAATACAACCTCTTAATGTAGAGAAAGAGTGTAATTTACTACATTAAATCAAGGAATTATTCGTAACTTATTTATATAAAGTGATAATGTTATGGTCGAATAATATTTTTATTTTGTTAAGAGATCTCTACGTTATTTCAAGTATTTATGCCGACGTCCGGTAATCAAGTAATAACAAATTATAACGATAAACAAAACAACAGAACAAACGAACATGGTATAAATACAAAATAAGATTTAAAAAAGCAAAACAGAAACACAAACTTGTTATAATAATGTATTGCTTAAACCAGATAGTTTTTCTGGGTCTGTGCGTATATTTTATCTCGTTTATGCTATATTATAACAATACACTATTATAACATGTTTGTGTTTCTACTTTTTTGTAAACATGTTTTTGGTGCTGATATTTTTATATCATCTTCATTTGTACTGTTATGTTTATTCTAATAATTTGTTATTACTTGATCACCTGACGACAGCGTAAGTGCACGTCGTCCTAATTCATGTGAGTTCTTACCAAAATTAAAAATATTATCGTCCATAAAAGGTTGTAAGTTTTTAACTATTTATTTAATTAGATAACATATTGGACGTTAATGGTTGTGGAATTTTTACGTTAAACTTTTCACCAAACTTTTGAAGCCACACCTTTGCGTAATTAATCTATGCTGTCAGAAATAATATTTGACGTAGTAGAGAGAAAATAAAAAAAAGTGACCGGAATTACTCTGTGGTATGTTACAATATAAAAAGATTTTGTTACAATATTTAATATTAAAATACTCTTTGTAGATAAAGAAATATACTATTGAATTTTTCCAGCTTGAAATAATACAAATTTGTTTATGAGAATAAATCATTGTGACCCGTTGCTTTTATTCGACGGGCAAGTATTTTCCAAACCGCATCCCGGCTCGGCCCGATCGAGCGAAAGTCCACAAAAATGGCCTGCAGGCGAAGGTGCTGGACAGAGCCGATCTGAATGAAAAGTACATAAAAATATTTTGAAACCGAAAGTGTTGAGCTCTAAAAGTTGAATGTGTTATGAGACTCATCAAAATATTCTTTACACGAGGCAAAGTTTATTTAAGGCAGCCGAATCACACTCCTTGTGGCCAAAGGATAATGGTCACGTCGAATTATAGATAATAAATCTACTTGACTTTGTGATGGTAAAATAATTATATTGCGTTTAATGTTACATTTTTCATCTTTTAATTTGGAACATCTTGAATTGCATAAATATTTAACGAAACATTGGAATTAACAATGCTGATATTTTGGTACAAAACTAGTTTTTAAAATGTTCCGATGAAATGTTAAAATGAGCGTTTGTGGGAATGGACTTAATATTATAAGTAATTTTGTATACAAGTATTTTTTAGTATTTTACGCCTACAAGTCAAATAGTTTTATAATTATTTAGCTGATTAAATTGGTTCTACTAAGAAAAAGATAAAATATATCTGCACTGCGCGTCAGAATTAGGCGCGCGATAACTTCATCGCTTCATAACATCTATGCTGTTATTCGATTCATAACAGCTATGTCTTAAAATGCACCAGTGTGAAATTTGGGATAAGG
This sequence comes from Laupala kohalensis, assembly GCA_002313205.1. Lineage (NCBI taxonomy): Eukaryota > Metazoa > Arthropoda > Insecta > Orthoptera > Trigonidiidae > Laupala > Laupala kohalensis. The sequence goes on along the minus strand of NNCF01126165.1, from coordinate 1,315,203 downwards.
AAGCTCTCATACACTATCAAGACAGTCCACTGAAATGGATTTTTCGCCCGAATTCTTCGATAATTATCGTCAAGAACCCTCTGTTGCGATTTGGTTACGAAAAAGCAACATGGAATAAGTGAACAATCTACGGACTCTATGCTCTTTGTACAAAAGTGCTCGATTGTTGTGCTTCTATGAACTATTTCCTGAAACCTCATAGGTTAATTCCAAAATTACGCCATTGTTTAAAAAAAAATGGGGAAGAAGTGTTTAAACATGTCTGTAATAAAAGAGTCTTTTTAATCATCACAAAAACCACGGAACATTATTCATTGTTTTATCCCCAGAACAACTTCAAATAATTTACCCCCCGTATCAAGGCAATCGAATAAATGGACGATCGATAACCGCAGATCGATACATGGTCGACGTGCGATGTCATGCTGTCGCGCCGACCATCGCCAGTATGAACATACCTCGGACGTTCTTCGCTTCTTATTCGGCGCCCAAGCCGACAACTTCTCCTCGAGCTCTAATTGAAGACAGCTGCTGGAATTGAATTTAGCCGGCAATTGCATATTCGTTATCATCATGCAATCAGCTGACGAGATAATCTCCAGGTCAAACAGCCACGTGCTCATCGTTTGACCAAGCATTGTAGACTTTCAACATCAACTGAACGTCAATCCAAATCATGAATGCTACGTCACCTAGGCTGAACCACGAGGCGTTTAGAGAATCGCATCAGCCCGTCCTCACCTCACGTCATCACAGCATCTCATCTACATTATTAATTTTTCCCCCTTCTATGATTTATTTAATTTAATGCTTTACCTCGCAAGTTGCAATTTATTTTTATTGAATTTTGTTGTTGGCACTTTTAATCCTCAACTCCCATCTCTACCACCTTCATCACATTTCTTTTCCTTCGAAACCCCAATACCCTGATGTACCGCAATTTTATTTAAGTTCTGTTCTCCATTTCTATATCTTTTTTTCACATTTTAAAAGTAAGAGTTGGCCTATATTCATTCAGCACATCTGATCAACTTCCATTCCAATCTTCATGTCGATTGGTTCAGTAGTTTAGTTGATATCTGGTAGCAAACATACAAACATACTTTCGCATGTTGCATATATGTATTATAATGAATAATTTCTGTAATAGAAGTCCAACTTAAATCATACATAAATTGGCACTTTAGTACAATTAAACCAATTTGGTTAATTTTTTTCCGTAATTGGACAAGGCTTTTTTTGAACCGAAAGTTATTATTACGTGAGCTATGTAAAAGAGAAAAGGCGCGATCGCTTACATCTGGCCACAGGTATGCTGACCAGACTACCTTCACAAAGGTGTACAGGATATTCCCTATACCTTCAATTATCTCTTTTGGAGTGCAATTGATTTTTTAGTTTTTTGTCTTTCTTCCCGAAAGGTCTTGAAAAAACTTCAAATACTATTCTTAATAACGCCTCGGGTCTAAGAGTATCTGAAAATAGTTTTCTCAAATTAAGTGAAAATAACGATAATCAAACTTTACGTGAGTAAAACTTTACATGAGAAAATTCTAGAAACTTGATAATATGTTCAGTAAACTTTAATAATATTATGTATTTTTGTTCGTAGGGGAGGTTCCGTCAATATTAGAATGGCTTCATTGCCCACAGAGAGGTATAAAAGAAGTGTAATCAGAAGTACATTGGACCTTGTTGGTAAGTAACTCATGTATCGAATCAATATTTTATATATCGCGTTTTTCTTAAGGAAACCATAAAGCCAAATATAACTGAGAATAAGACGAATGTTCGTTATTGAATTTAATAATTTTAAGTATTAACTAGTTTAATGACCCGATTGCTAAGTAGAATGAATTGGATAGAAAATATTTGCTTTGATACAATTGTCCCACACGAACGCTAGAGAAGGCAGATGTTATCTATTCATATTTTTGTCTTATGTCTTTGATGAATGATATATGACAAAAGATATGATCGTGCATTGCACAAGCTTTGATTATTCCATCAACTATGATCATATACCTTTGATCATATTGCAGTTTTATTGTGAGGAAAGATGGCGCTGATGGCAAAGATAGGGACGTTTAGTGGTAGTACTTCGGCAATGAAGTTCCTCAATTCACATGATGAGACAAATGATTCGCTCACAGTGCTGTTAACTAGAAAATGTTTGACTAGTTGCTAAAAGTCGAAGTGTTACCACAAGTTGGTGGTTCACATATACTGTTTGTCTTATACGAATTTTTCGCTGGAATAAATTAATACACATTGGACACAACAAAGCAAAAATCTTTTTATCTGTTCTTAAATGATTTACATAATGGTCGGGGTCTTCGCATGGAAGCTTTTTTAATAAATTATTGTGGTTGCCCAACTTAATGCGTATTGCAGTCCACATACAAGTACCTACAGCGAAAAAAATTGTTGGCATCCATTCTTCTTTACACTAGCTATAGACATATTACGTTGTGTAATGGAATTATATGTTGTTTGATGATATTTTCGGATCATATAAATGTATTATATCGTGAGAAGTAACGCTCGTTTCAGTGGGCATTTGCAAAACATATATTTGAAAACCAAAAGAGCCTCTATGCAACAATGAATAAAACTTGCGAATGTGTGAAGCGCAATAATGGATTCTTATAGAAGACATACCAACTTGAAAACATGTAACTAATTCTCTAATCTCCTACATCCAATACAAAGTAAGATATCGAAAAATCCAAAATATTTCTTTTAGATATTTAAATTCGCAATGTTGAGGAGCGAAAAGCAAGTTTATATCTCAATGAGTACGTGAGATCTACTGTAAAAAGCGAAAATTGCAAAGTAATGGAAATGGAGAACAGGAGCAAATTTTGAAAATATCAAGTAGCCAGAACCCTTTGTTAGTGTTTTGAAGGACGTGTGTGAAAATTTTCATGGTGCTCGGATTAAAACTGTAGATTTGTTATAACAGACGTACATATGCACCACACCCAAAACACAGTTCTTTGCATATAGGGATTCTGTGATTTCATTTAGATGTTTTTACATATTAACTCTGGTTTATGAAGCTAACGTTTGGAATGTTTCAATACTTAACTTCTGTTTAACTTTTTTTCACCGACTCTAAATTGTAACTGGTGTAATTTATTATTATTTTGATTATAGAGAAAATAAAAACACAAAGGAAGTAAATTTCAGTTTGTTGGTGTTAGATAAAAACTAAAAATAATTTACGGTCCTTTCTAGTGGTCTTTGTTTTATGAAAACGTGAGACAGAGGTTCCTAGACGTAGATCCAGACGTAGGGAGTGTAATACATACTTGTATTTAGTGCTAAATATTTAACGGACTGAATTTTGCCTGTAACTAGCATTAGGGGCATGTTAGTATGTGCCATGCATTTCAGGTCATTAAAATAAAAGGGTAATAGCGTTTAATATACAGAATGTTAGATTCACCCCATTACCTAGGTTTAACTGGTTTATTGTAATGGTTAATTGTAACAAAAATATTGTTATCCTCCATCTTGTTCTTAGCTTCGATGCAGTACTATTCAGTGTCAATATCCCGTGAGAATATGTAATATGACAATATTATGAAGGTGTGGTATGAGATGAATGTTAGGTGTAAGTTGGGCATGGTTGTATAATGACGGTCTATGAACCTAGGTTTGACAAGGAATGTGTACACGAGAATTAGCATAGGAATATTGTAGTTATTAATGAATTATAGTGTTACGTATAGTAATGATATATAAGGTTGTTGTAATACTGTATATCAATTTTAAAAAAATATCCTTTGTTTGTATATTTTGATAGTCCTGATCGTGATATAAATTATATAGAAACGTTCGCAAGTAAACATTGAAGTATTATTGAATATTGACCCACGCGCAGGAAACATTCTTCCAAATCCCAAAAAAATATTGTTATTTTTTTAAAATTACGGAAAAGGAAAATACGTCTGAGAATCTCTTCTACTATAAATGTGTAGCAAGAAAGGCAAAAGGAAACCGATAAGATCTCAATGATCTTGGCAGGATAGCGTTTAGCTTGCCCCCCTTTCAGCCGTGTGGCTTCACTTTGGGCTCGGCAGCCATAGTAATGTTGCGCGGATAATAGCTGAAGTCTGGCTCACATCGCGCTGGAATCGTTCCACTGTATCTGGTACGCATGCGCTTTATACATCAGTCCTTGTTGTTTCACAGTTTGACGTTGACTATTAATACAAATTTATGTCTTTCAGTACAAGCTATTTCTGTAAATGTGTAGATGTTCTATTATAAAAGTTGTGAATTGTATCCAGGAGAGAGACCAATTGAAGCACGTGGGTGACGCTGGAGTTATTCTGCTTGAAATGAATCCAATTCTGCTAGATTCTAAACGACGAGTGAAACACATGCATTATTCTAATAGTAATTTGCGTTTCATCTGTTCCAGTGTCCGTTGGAGGAGTAGCTGGTTTATTTTTGGGAGCCAGCTTATTAAGTTTCGCCGAAATTATAATATTCTTCTGCGTTCGACCAATGTTTCCAAGGAAATAGTTTAGATATTATTCAATTAAATACTATTTTTAAATCTAATGCACTTATTTTAAAAAGCTTCTTTAAGAAAATGATTGTTTATGCATTACGTAATAAAATGGTCCAGAAATATGATCCCTTTAAATGCAGTGATTATCCGGGACTATCAAAAACCCTCTGAATATGAGTTTATTACTGAAAAACGAGAGTAACACCCAAAAATGCTATAAAATGTATGGTGGTATAGTTTTGGTAAAATAATTTGGAGAATATCAAAATTATAATTATAATAATATTTTTACAAAAACTATGGAATTTTAAGTAATATCAGTCATATCAAATGGAGAGCGAAGACGTCTCTCAACACAGGAGCACCCCGCAACTATTGGCACCGTGTCTAACAAAGATTCACTTAACAGCGTAAAAATAAGTATGGGTTGAAGATATTTAAGTATGGGCTCGTTCACACAATGGAATAAGACGAAACGAGGAAGAAGATATGGCCCCATTCAGCTGCAACCCCTTTTCCTGATATAGAGAATCGTGTTTATGGACATTTAAAAGATGAAATTTTTCAAAGCCTACGAAATCACATCTTGTCGGAAAATCAACAAAGAAGGCTTTTTTCTTAAATTCACCATTGGAAGAAGAGGACAACATATATCGACTAGTTTGCGGATCGGTCATTTCAATCTGTTACTACCACTTGATGAAGAAAACTTATCAAGTTCCTTGTCCACTTCCTGGAGGCTGTCGACCTCCGATCGCAACTTGCGATGCTTTTAAGAATAATAAACTAAATTTTCTTAATGTATTAATCTTTCGTGAGGACACTAAACTATCTTTTAATTGGTGTAGGATGGACACTTATTCAGGTGTGTTAAATTTTTACTCAGATAATATTTTACTACAAAAGAGTGCTGATTTTTAACATAATAGAAATGACATTAATATGGGACAAGGAACTTATTATTACAAACGTTATGTATTAGAAATGATATTTATAAAATATACACACAGGAATTTGAATCTATGCACAGACACTGAAAAACTATCTGATTTATATAATACTATATTACAACATGTTTGTGTTTCTGCTTTGTTGTAAGATACTTTGTGTTTAGATTTCTGTTTATATCATGTTCAATTGTTCCGTTGTTATGTTTATTGGTATAATTTATTATTACTTGATCACCTGACAACGACTTAAAGCCAAATCGCAACGTAACGAAACTCTTCTCAGAAAATATAAATATTATTCATCCATAAAAGTCGTAAATTTTTTGCTATTTGTTAAATTCGATTATATAATGTACGGATATAATTTTAGAATGTAGTTTATTCTTGACCATTTATATGTCAACATGACAGCCATTTTCCTTTCGTCTTTGTATAAAGTTATATCAAATTATGAAATAGATGGAGAATATTGAAATTAGAAGGTCTTGATTGTAAAATACAATGACGTATTCTAAATAAAATTTAATCATTCCCATCAAAATAGACAAAGAAATAAATCAACACTGACGTTCTATGTGAAACGTCAGTTAAATTTACTAATTATAAATAAAACGATTGAATTCCTATTTGTATGTACACAAGGAATTGTTTATAGCAAGAGTTGTAGAATGGTATTTATACCAAAAATATTTGACTGATGTGATTTAGTTAGAAACACTGTGGATGAAACACATAAAATAACATGCAATACAATAAACAATTATAAATGTGATTTCCTGTGAAATAGAAAAATCGAAAACAGTAGAATCATATCACTTTAATATGACTACACAAGATTCTTTACAAATATATCCAAACAATTATCTTGACATGTTTCTAATTTTATGTAATAAATATGTCAAGATAATTGTTTGGATAAGTTTGTAAAGAATAAATGTGAAACTAAGAAAGAATATTAAGATTTAAAAATCTTGGACTTCACAATTTGTTTGAAATTATTGAAATTATGTTTGCTGCTGACAAAGTCGGACGATTTCAAGTAGTGACTCAATTCGAAGTTTTTACTCACAGTTCGATGCACTTTTTGAACGTTCTAATTGTCCTTCACCAGTCAGTTTTAGTCATGTTGAAGGTTCTGTTATTTTATTCCACACTAACAGTAACTTTGAGTCTAGTTGAGTTCTATGCGAGAAAAGCACGGTCCATATCACTATCTAAATTGTCATGAGATCTGTAGAACAATAAATCTCGTTAGACAGATACTAGTTATTCACTTGTGTGATTTTAGACACGAGTACGATTGGAAAATCGTGTCACGCGAGAAAGCGAGACTAGCGTCGGAAAGAGCGAGGCGTCGCTCGTCCAGTTCGAGCCAAGAACGATTTCTTCTTTCTTCTTGCACTAGTATTTATTCACATGTCGTTCGATTATGAGAATTACTCATTGTAGCAATTATTCATTTGTTCATTTGAGAATAATTGTTGTTCGAGAATATTCCTTTTAATTGTTGCTCGAGAACGTTTAATAAAGGAGGTTGTGATCACTTGATGCACTTAGCACTTACCTATATGAAGCATCGTTACAAGAGTAAATCTTCAAAAAAATGTCCATTAAGTAGTCCTTCATCTGAGGTTCACACGTAAGTAGTATCCATGAGTATAATAGTTTTTCGCAAATATCTCACAAACGCTTTGTTTTAAATATAACTACTATACATTTTTAGATTATAAAATTTTTTACAAAAGAGATTCTTATTTATTGTTATCTCCGCAGCGTCATTTGTGAGCTAGCGCTAATTTAAATAATGATAAAAATCTCTGGCTTGCATTATATTGTTCGCACACGAGTATGGTTTGGGACTCCGAAAACGTAATACACACTGATTTTAATGTTTAGTTTCCTACTCAACGTATTTGTATATGTAAATTACAAGCAGTCTTTATTTTACATCCAATTATTGATGGTCAGATGTTGCAATCGATTGTAGTGAAAAATGGTAATCAATTTAATAATTGCGATCCTGAAACATTTTAAAACAATACAACTTAAAATATAAAAACATTATATTACAAATTAATCAAATGTAATAGTTAGTGTATTTTTTGACCGTATAATGGTGGTTGAACATATTCTAAATTTGTTTAATCTAACATTTGAGCTGGTGAGACTCAGAGTGGTGTAAGTCAAGAAAATAAAAAATCAAGTTAAGTCAGTTTTTAGCATTGTTAAGCATTATTCTGTTTAGTTTTATGGTGAAGTAAGTCAGTGGAACACCCGGTGGTGGCTGCGAACCCCATATCATTCTCATCCTAAACATTTTTTTTGTTGGGCTTTACGTCTCATCAAACGTCATTGGAACCCGAAAAACTTGTACAGGTAGGGAAAATGCAGTTACACTCTAGGGCGAGCCAACATGACTCTCCCGGCGTGTGGGACTCGTCGAATGATTCAACTGTTCCCACTTAATTCCCTCCTGATCTACAACACACCAAAACATATCTCACAACATACTCGAAATAGAGGGAGGGGGCAAATATGAGGGAGGCACATACCATGATGAGGGTACAAAGAATAAGGGTGACAAAAATGAGGGGTAGGACAAAAATGAGACGAATGAGGAAAATGAAAGACACCCCAGCTCTAATGGCGTCGGGATCGAAAAGAACAAGAGGTGACCAAAGGAGGTCTGAAAAGAGAAAGGAAGGAGCATGGCACAAGTAAGTGGAAGCAATGCCAAACTCAGCTCGGGGCCCCATGTTCGCCAAACATGTACTTAGTAGATGGGTGGGGGGGTCGTCCTAAACAAAACAGCCAAGATGTTTAGAATGAGATTGGCGTAAGTCCGTTGATTAATTAATGTTGATGCAAACGTGTGATACTTAGGGATCAGTGGTTGTTTTAGTGCTATAATTTGGTATATTACATACTAATGGTGACATGAAGTTCTGCATATTTGATATTGTTACAGTAAATATATATGAAACTGAGGTAATTTTGTTGTTTGAACTGAAAAGTCAGAAAAATAGTTCAATTGATAATTTGATGTTATGCTTATACTTATGGGTTGACAATGTTTTTTTAGTGAAATTAGGGATTTATATTTATAAAAACATTTATGTTTATTGTAAAAAGTTATGCTTATAAATCCAGTGTTCATTCAATAACTATAAAAATGAGTAGGCCTGAGCGGAGATGGTTACAACTTCCTAGTGAATCTAACTCTGTTGAATCAAACGGCGATATAGATATGAATCCAGACCACAACACCGATGACAGGCTTACGCCTTTTGAACAAAGACTTGGTAAGAAGAGATATATTACTTTCTTTTACGCTAGTCTTAAATACTTAGTCCGATAAAAAAAAGGTTTCATCGATCCGCAATATAAAGTTAAAACTAGAAAAAGGCTCGGGAAACCTGAATGCCATAACAAAGTATTGCTACAAACCTGAGGAATCCTTGGAAGAGAAATGTGAAAATACATGGCCTCACAACTGCAAAGAAAACATTCTCAGATGTCCACTGTATCTTTAAAATGGTACGTCATGAAAAAGTGAGAACAAAATAGTGACAATTCCAACAAATATTTGTGATTGTATATTCATGTATTCTGCTAAAAACGCTTCAAATGCACGTTTATGTTTTCGTTATCTGTGTGTGTGTATAGATACATAAATGCAAAAATTTACATCCTAATGGAAGGTAGTATATGTACAAATCCATGCCAATATTTCGTTAACATATAACAAAATTTACTCCACCATCCACTCTTTAAAACAGCTTCGTGATCTTTTACCAACAGGAGTATAGGAGATGCTTGTTATGTCTCTTATCATGCCGCACTTTTATTATCTCGACTTCCTTTTCATTGGCTTGACGGAAAAAATAAAACGTAAATTACCAGTAACTCAGAACTCATGTATCCATTTCTTTTTTGATCTCAGGAAGTATGAACCTGTGACAGAATTTTTCAAAAAATTGAAGACTCATGAATAGCAAATGTGGTCTTCACGTAGTTAATAGTGTCTTGAAGCAGGATGAAGGTGGAAAAATTGACTGACGAGAGTAGCGAAGAGTAGGTTTCTCTGCTGACGAGGTTGGAGAGCGAAGTGAAGAACGAATGAATGGATCTTTTGTTTTGAACTTGGTAATTGTGGAGCGTTAGCAACATTATCAAAGAAATGATAAATTAAAAGTTGTTTGTATGCTGCTCATTGTTTTNTTTTAAAGTTGAAGGGAAGATCAGTTGGGATTAGAGGTATCCGTGGAATAAAAATTATTTCACCTTTTCCTTTTCCAGTTAAAATGACTGCCTGGATTATATTTTTCATTAATTTTGTCACACACAATCGTGTCCCATTGCAGAGTTTTGGTGGATCTAAATTTCGCAATAAAATGATTGGAGATCCTACTTTAAGTATAAGGCGATGTTGTGGCATTCCAGCTGGATCAAGTGAATTTAGGAATTCCGTTGGATAATTGACGGCTTCGTCAGCATCCACTACGGTATCACCCGATTTATATTCAATCACGTCTCCTGGCAGCATGGCTAGTATCTCCTTGTTAATTACATTAACATCATCGTTCTTAGGAGCAAGAATGGCTCTTTCTCGCAACCATTCTAAATTTTTAT
>NNCF01126165.1:1274938-1295321 GCA_002313205.1 Laupala kohalensis | reverse complement strand
TATATATATATATATATATATATATATATATATATATATATATATATATATATATATATATATATGGGGTTTTTCGCGTTTAGTTCACATATTTCTAATGTCGTAGATCCCAGATCTAAGCCATCTAGCTTCTGCACTGCTGTGGTAGCTATGCTGTGATAACTCTTTATTTTTTGGATAAGCTTTATCATATTACTAGGTTTATATAGAGTGAGGACGTTCCATGTTCCAAATTTCAGGTATTCCTTGTTTCGTTTGCCGAGTAGTCTTTGATTTCAGTCCGGTATCTATAATTGTTAGGTTTCAGAACAGCAATTTTTTTTATTGAGATGGGTAGATTTCCCTAAAACCAACCCCCAGAGCCCGGAGGACCAGTTCGGTTTTCTGTCGGGTTTTTCCTTTCTTATCCTTTGCCTTTGAAGATCCCTCCTCCTCCTAAACGACAGCGGGTGGAATGAATGTGGAGGGGTGTTAGGAACGATAGATCGATGCAGGACACACTTTGTCTAAAACCTTCGCTGAGACCTGTACGGCTTGGGAGGCCCTGCCAGTAGCTACGCTACGGCGTGCATTGCTCTCTGCTTCACGAGAACTCCCTTCACCCGCACGGACAGTGCTATGCTAAGGTGGTGTCCCCCGGCGAAGATTTCAGGTACCATCTTCTAATATTATTGTGTCGAATATGCTTTGCAAAATCGTCCTCTCAAATTCCATTTGCCTTTCGATATCATTTGCTTTAAAATGGTTTTTTTAGGTTTAGCCAAGAGTGACATGAAAATTTTGGAAGAATGTCTCAGAGGTTGCGAAGATTTTCACTTCAATGAAATAAAATGAAAAATAAATATTGCAACTCATGTTCATTAGGCAAAAAGAGGAATTATGTCAGACTTGGCCTTTATGAAACACAAGTTTTAAAGTTATAGAAAACATACGTAAATTGAGGTCATGTTGTATATTCTACAAATTTATTGCAAAACGATCAACTTGTAAAAAATCACGAAAAAAGTAATATGAACTGGTCCAAGCTTTAAAAATAGAACTGGTCTAAGCTAAAAAAAATAGGTATTGTAAATAAAAATGGTAAATGAATACATCTTTCTAATTTTTTATTTCCATGGTTATCACTTGCATTTTGGTACCTACGGCTTTTTTATCTTGTTGGGTTTCAATCAAAGTATATTATGGAATGAAGATTCTGATTATATGAAAAGTTGATTGTGTTCGTTTGATTTTTTTCCAATATCGTTTAAACCACTGTCCAACCATAGGGCCGCGACTTATATGTTTCATTACATAAAAAAAAGTTGAGGGCACACATTTGTGTTATAAATCAATGCTGTCAGAATTAATATTTGACGTGGCATGTCCTGCGAAAGAAAATAGAAATTTTTGTTCGGAGTCTTGCCATCATACATTACAGTATGAAAATATTTTTATAATATTAAACGTTAAAAACATTTTAAAATAATTAAAAAAATCATTTTTTCATCATAAAGTAATATAATTTTATATGTATTTGATAATTATATTTCAAAATATCGTGTAATAAATAAAAATGACCTATATGTTTTATTGGTCGGGCATAATTTTGCAAAATCCCATCCTTAGTCGGGCCGATCGATCGAAGGTGAATAGACAATGGACCGGAGTTAAGAAAAGAAGGCTAGTTATTGTTTAATACGTTATTGTTTGTTGCAGAGAAAACAGTGCATATACATTCGAATCGCGGGTTAGCATGTCACACGTTGCTTTTAACATTGATTCTGCAGTAAGATATCTACATGAAATCAGTTTTAAGCACTTACTCCATTTTTATGATATGACACGACGCAGTGCGGCAGGAACTTGCTTTTCGTGAAATAATCAATTTCATTGTCATTTTCTCGTAATATTAGACGTGTCGTTCGAATCCTTAGTTTACGAATTTTGGAGTAAATATTTGTCAGCAGCCTTATTTCACCAAAATAAGTAAAAATGAATGAGAAAAGTAAGACAAAGAAGAAACTGCTTGGGTCTATTTTATCATCATTCAAAGAATATACGCAATCGAGCTCAATATGTGGATTGCATTATATAACTCAAAAAGAGCGATCTTTTATTGAAAGGTAGGTGATGCAACTTAAGTTCAAGAGAGATGATTTTTGCTTAAGAGAATCTCTGGGAAAATCTTAAAGGAGATTACACTCTATAATAGNNNTTATTATTAATTGACACATTAGTAGAAATTCAATAATAGACAAGTGTATCTTAGGAGATTTGCTTGTTAATTATGTGAACTAATTTGTTTGATAGTGCAGAGTGTTTCATTATTGTTCGGTGCTTTCACATCGCTTTTTTTAATTTACTGTTCTATATCGTCTCATTAAGGGAAGTATTTAGTGATTCACTCCATTTTTATAAAGTCTGAGATGTGCTGGAATTTATGTAAAAATAATTCAAAAGATTTTAAGGTGGAGATGGTTCAGTATATAGTTCAAAACGTTGGCCGACTGCTTGCTCTGTCACATGATCATTCTATCAGAACTGTTTACATATAAGTTACTTTAGATATTTGTTATAAATATTTAGATCATTTTGACTAGAATTTCAATTAAGTTGTTTCTTCTGTTTAATTTTGATCTTTTGCATTCCTCTGGAATTCTAATAAACAAATTTATTCGTGACTTTGTTTTACAAGATTTATAATCCTCATGAATCGATTCTTTGTCCAGCATCAATCGAACAAACGCAAGTGAACACTCTCTTTTTAATATCGCCCAAGAAACGGTTTTAAAAAGTGGTTACTGTCATGAAAATGATAAATAGTTACACCTCACAAGAAGGGTTTTTTATTCGTAAATTTATATTAAATATTTCTATCGATTTGTGTATTTCATTTAACAAATTTAGTTTACTTATTCGTTGATTTGACTTAATCATTTTTGTTTTGCATCACATATTTAATACTGCGTGCATCGCTTGTGTATTTGTAAAAAGGTATGAAATAAATATATTATTTAACAGAAATTATTGTCCAGAAGAAATGAAAAGTAGTGTAAATGCAAAATATTAATGAAGTAGGTTTAGTTCTTTCTGCCACAACAACTTCGTCGAGACTGAGATCCGGACACCGAAAAACAAATCTGTTTTCTTTGCCTGTCGCAAATTATGCTAACGCGCTAAGGCGATTTTTAGAAATCTTTCATTCGGCTAGGAAGTCACTTGTAATTTTCCAAAGGTAAGTGTTAAGTGTATATTAATATTCTTCCTATTATTGTATCTAACGCAATAATGAAAATACATGAGGAACTCTTCAATTTCCACAGTCCCATATACAACAGAAGTGTGGCTTTAAAAAGAGTTGTTCTAAACTTCATTTTATTCATGTCGTGATTTCATAGTGATTTAATTAGGAGGAGTTGATTTGTTTTTGTAGCACAATTTGCTTCATTTCACTGAAGTAATTGTAAAATGAGGGGAAATGTAACGTTCGTTTGAAGCTTGTCTACGAGAGGCGATAGCTCGTAGGAGGTAAATGGTAGGGCTATTGTTAGTAGATGGGCCGGTTAGCTGGATTCACTAAACACTGTTGGGAAGGTGTTGTTAGGAAAAAAATACGTTATCACATATTTTCTTCATGTGTTGGTACGCGGAAGAAATATATGCAATAGCAGGCGTAGTTAGTACTACTAAGTGATTCTAGGAATAGTAGGAGCTTTATAGAAAAAGAAGGGTTTTACGTCTAAGAACGTTTTCTTCTTCCTCTGTCGGGAAGTGAACCCGAAGTGACTCAGTGGCAAGCAAGCATCCTAGACGAGTGAGCTATCAGAAAGAAATTTTACATTTTCTTTTACATTAGTTTCTTTCTTGTCGCGTCCCAATCTTCCGTCATTCCGCGACTTTTCCTGCTTCTCTCGTAATTCTGTAATTATCCTTCTTTATGGTGCTCGTCCTGAATTATGAATATGTGGGTGTACTTATCATTCTAGCTCCGACCTCCTTTTATGTCCTTCATTTTGTCAATGTATTTTAAAGAAGCCGATATTTCTTCTCCGCTTCAACTTTGCTGTATATACTGCTGAGGCATATACGTTCCTCATCGCTATCAAGTCATGTTGTTTCGGAACTAAATCGTTTTAATTGGCTCTTACCGTATCGTGTGTTGTGATTGGTTGCACATGCCTCTTGCGGCCAATTAGTCAATTCAAATTTAATGTGCAATACAATGACAACGAAATAATCACAATTATAATTTTGCGTCTCAAAAAACGAAACAACAAATACAAAAAACGGTCGCTAAATTTGAAACGCCTCAGCGACGATTCACCTAGGACGAAACGGCATTAACTCACCCAAGTATCCACTACGACAATTTTATCGTATCAGAACCAAGAGATTAAATCTACGTCAGTAATGTCATTCATTCACTTAGTTTCCCGTTTATGGCCATTTCTACGACATACACATTTTCCTTCTTATCTGGTGCAATTTTCTTTCAGAATATTCTGGATAGTGGCAATTATTTTGTCATGCTATGGAATGTTTAGAGTCACAAAAGCGTCTCTGGACGCTTATAATTCCAACCCAGTGAGTTTTACTATGGAAACTGACTACTTATATTGGAACACGACGTTTCCTGCTATCTCTGTTTGTGAGGAAGGTGATGGAGATTTACAAGCAATAAGTTATGTGGAAAAGTGAGTAATACTTCACCTACATTTATTACTTTTGTGCTTGACTTATAGGTATTATTATTTGTACCTGTACGACATAATATATGAATCTTATTTTTTAATAGGTATGACAGGCACAGAATAGGTGATTATCAGTATTATTCGTTCTTAGAAACTGTTGCGTTCGGAAGAGGTGATACTCATGTTGATACGACGTGTAAGAAGAACATTTCACTGTGTCAAGTTAATTTAAGAGATATCGCATTTCAGGTAAGAAAAATAAATAAATAAATAAATAAGTAAACAATTTTTTGTCAGAAAGCAATTACATTCTGCGGATGTCCATGTAGAGGACAATAAACTAATTTACTCTCCGGAAGCAATCAAGGAACAATCCTACTAATTTCGATCAAAGACTTGAATGCAGAAGACCATTAAACGTTCAGGACACAAATGTAGTTCGGGACGTGTTGCAATATCAACAAAATTCCAAAAATTTATATTCCATGAAATACTCAAAAGATATTTCACAAGTTCGTTTTAATATAAACTATGTACTATTCGGGAAATATTGTTTATAAATCGTAAATTAAAAAAAAAATCGGACTTCGGGCATTTCGAAGGGAAAGGATCTTGTATTGAAAGGAAGGGAACATGTATTTAAATGTAGGACTCTATACAATGTTTTACACAGTTCTGCCTGGATGCTTGTTTATAACATGTATTAGTTTTACAGATCTATTTTTGCTAAAAAAATGTTGTGGTATTTTTCATAAGACTTTGCAATCTCTGGATTTGTTGAATGTGCGACGGGTCGCAAGTAACACCGACAGCAAGGTTGGCGCTCCACACCTGCAGGTCGTCCCATTTTAATGAATTAAATGATGTTACGTTGCGCATTCTCTTTACCCCTATTCAGTCTAATTAAAAATGCGTATCTCGTAAGATATCATGTTCTGAAATTTGACAAAATACTTTTCAGAATATTAAAAAACGAAACAACTTTTAAAAAACGAAACAACTTAAAACATGATGCTCCATTGCAGAATTAGTCACTGTTTAAATTGATGTTAACATAAAGATATTAATTTTTACTGGTGTCGCACTTAAAAAACATGCCTTGCCTTGTTTTTAGTTTTAAATAAAATTCTTCTAAAATTGACTGCATTTTATATTCAATGGAACAGATACGGACGCCTTGTGAAGAACTTATAGTAAATTGCTTTTGGAATGAAAAACCTTTCGATTGTTGTAGAAAGTTTTTGCCTGTTGAAACAGAGAAAGGAATATGCTGGATTGCAAACCATTAGTAAGTTTTAGTGTATGTTCTATGCCCTATCTCATTTATTAATTTGTTCCATGTGATAGCTTAATTTTTTTATTTTTAGTGACGACAGGACGTTGCCTCCAACAATGTTCGCAAATATCTATGATGGTCTAGGGAATTTAGAATTTCGAGTAATGCGAAAATCTACGGTAATTTGTTTTACAATAATTTTTTTCTTATACATGGGTAAGTGTTATACTGAATATATTCCTCTTAATGAAATGTAACCTACCAATGCGGGTATTTGGTTTCCACGTATCAATTCATGCAAATTTTGTGTTATTAAGAATATTCGTAGTGACTGTGGGCCAAAACCATCGTAGTCATTGATGTCAAATTAATACTGAAACAAAGATAGAATGGTACATTGTATTTTAAGAAGTGATATAATTAAATTAAATGACTACGGAGCAATTCGATATTATAATCGTCAAGTGTAGTCGTTTATTAATAATTATATTTTAATTCGCTGGAGATTATAGTACGGTAATATTCATGCATGATATCTGATGAATTGTTTAAAGTCAAGACTTAAGAGCGAGTTTGTATAGGAATTTGTAAATAATATTTGAATTATTTTTTCAGGTTTGTTTAATAGCAAATGAAGATATAAATATCTTAGGCACCCCTACGACACAATGTCTTCTGATAAAAACAATAACAAAAAATGCTTATTTATTACGTTTTAAGGTACGAGCCATAGACAAATAATAGTGTGTTTTTCCATTACATGCACGCTTCCTAACGTATACGTTAGGTTGATGATTCTAACCGCGTAACGTAGGTTGCACAATCGAAGTATTTTGAATAGCGTATCTTCGGCTTAAATCATAATACAAATTGTAAACTCAAGCTAACTACTTCTATGCTTGAGTGCACAAGTAATCTGTTCTGTGAGTACGCCAGAACGTGCACATACGGTACAGACAACCAACAAATCTCTCGCATGCTCTCTCAGATATCAATATAACCTCAAATCCAGACCAGAATCCGCCATGTCCTCGCTCACGTGCTTTCCACTAACATCATACGCAAACAGAGGCGTTGTAACTTACTACGCTAGGAAATATGTGTACCACTAACTTCTGAGCATGCGCAGAAGGATAGCGTATACGATAGCTCGCTGGTAAGCAATGCAAAAACTCCCTAACATTCGTTCATTCAACGGCGGACTCTTCGTAATATCTATTAATTTAGTACGGCACAATTAGTAAATCAAATTTGCTGTATTTTGTGTATATTTTGTTGACTTGTTAATATTATGACTGTTTAGTAGTCGACGGAATTTCATGACTTTTACACGAGCAGTTTCTGAGTTATTGCAACTTTAATAGACTATGGTCTCTTTTTGGGATTTTACGAATTTTCAACTTTATCCGGGAAAAATCTATATAAGCAAATGCTGGGACGTTTTAAATGTTTTGGAAATTACTTACTGTTATTCTCAATGTATGAGAACCCAATGACTATCATACGTCAAGGGATCTAAAATATAATATTTCAAGGGATCTAAGAGGAGATGATAGATACAAATTAAATGAATATCATTTCACTCGAGATTCGGGTGTTGAAACGTTTTACTAGTCCATTAAAAACTTTGATTGACGCGTTGTTTATAAGCACCAAACTTATAAATGTATTACAATGCTAGCGACTTGTAGGAGTAAAATACCACAATGCCGCGAATTAAATGTTGTTTAACACAAACACAAAATTCTGCCAGAAGACCTTCACCCAGAAGACATCAACTGGAAGCGGGCCTCTAGGAAAAGCGATTACACAAGAGTGAATGCAAAGAAGATCACTTCAATAAAAAAATATACACCTATTGTTGAAGAAGAATTAATCTCATTGGAGCTTATAAAAAACAAGATTTCATTGTCGTGAAGAAATTCAATTGCCTCGCCAATAATATGTTCAATCAAGAAATAATTCACACTATTTATAATGTGAATGTTAAATAAATGTTTCAATAAAAAAAATGTGCATAAAACAAATTATACACGAAACAATACGTATTTTTTATTTTTCGTCTCGTGATCGTACAAATGCAGACTTAAAAATAAAAAACAAATGAATACCATATAATTCGACGGACAAGGTCGAGCTACTGGCGCGCCCTGGTGGCGTAAGTTTGAACTACCCTTTTGCGAGGGAGTAGCATCTGTGATGTGAATGACAGTTGTTCGCCATTGGGACAACAGCTTACAGAAGAATATTTTACTATATCTTCGAGTCGGGAACGTCAATTCTGCCGAACTGCGCAAGCGCGTGTCGTACCTGCACGCAATAGGTGTTTGTACATTCCAGGTGTACTTTTATCTAATACTTACATGCTCATTTCGAAACATATGTAAAGTAGCTTATTATTTTATGCAAATATTTCTTCCGTGTTCCCCACACATGGTGATGATGTGTGATATTTTTCGGTCAGGTGAAAATGGCTGCGAGCGGGGAATTGAACCCGGGACTTTTGAATGAGCGTGTGGCTGTTAACCAGTACACCACCCGTTCGCATTCCACAACTGAACATCCTTTATAGGTCTGGGTAGAAATGTTGCATAGTTGTGGAGGGCGAACGGGTGGTGTAGTTAACACCCTTGCGGTCAAAGCAGGAGTCCCGGGTTCGATTTCTGACTCGTCACCATTTTCACCTAACCGAAAGTTATCACACATTATTTTATTTTTTATTATAATGAAAGTCATGGTTCAATACACATGATATATCTCAAGCGATCTAATGTGTTTTAAAGAAGTATAATTGTCATAGTTTCATATCTTACGGCGTGATTTAACTTTAAGGATTTCTTCTTTTGTAAGTTACAGTCCAGGTACAGTTACATGAAAATACTATAGAGATACACAAGCGCAACTTTCGTGCCGTAGTGACGCATTCAGTGTATGATAAACATTGGGCTGAACGGAGCAATTAATGGTTAATTTTAAATATCTTAAAAAATAATAATTTATGAGTACTTAAAGCGACAATGTTATTATCCGTCTTTTGCATGAACATTCATAAAACCACAAAGTGAGGCATTTGTGGACAGAAAACTACCAACCTCAAAGAACAATGTGTGTCCTACCCATGTGTGTGCATAACTTGGTAATCTCCATTAACCGGTCTCGCCACGACAGCGTCCTCTCAACGAAAACCTCAAGGAGAAACTAATTCAATGGCAACGCAACTTCAGAAAATTGGTATCGCATTACAAAATAGAAAGCTCTTAAAGAAGCTCAAATAGAGAGAACACAAAATTTAAAATCAAGACTATTGTCATTGCATCCGTTTAATTTCTGCTTCCAGAATTTTATAGAATGCTAAGAGTCCAATACTTTTTATGTTATTTAATTTTAACAGTTATTATCTTATACTTAACAGATAAAGCGCATAGAAAATGATCCTACGTTGCGATATGAAAGTGTGGAACGACGTCAATGTTTGTACCCTGAAGAAAATTATCTTAATAGAACAAAGTTTTACAGTCGATCAGCATGTATTCTTGAATGCCGTGCACGTAGACAACTTGAGTTGTGTAACTGCACTCATCAATTGCTCCCTAAATGTAAGTATCATTTCTTCATGTATAATTTTTGAAAATTAATAGAACGCCTTTCTTCAGATGAAAACTGAGCCTTCATAACTTATTGGTCCCAGTTCCGAATCTTCAACTCTATAATACGTTTTGTATATTTTTTCGTATTTCTGTTGTATACAAAAATTTCCATATTTTATAGATAGATTTTTTAAATTAGGGATGCGATTTTGGGAAGGAAGAGGAAGTTATAAAAAAAATTAAGAACACAGTAATGAGCCAATCTCGTTAACTGTATCTAATTTGTCATTAAATATGTTTTGTAAATAACTATTTAACAAAGTATTACGTTTGTTTTAGTTTTATGAATAATGTTAAACAATTAAAATAATCACGTTCTTCACTTCTCAGCCAATGACACAGCTTGTGATTACCGAGGTCTTTATTGTATTACGAAACATGAACAAGGTAAGCCAATTTATTATTTGCATCTAATTCTCATTTCATTCGCCTAATGGTAATAATAAATCTCTGGAGTGGTGGATCAATGGGGAGAGCGGGCTAACATGACTAAAGGTCCTCCACCTCATTGGACGTAATCTGTCAACGTGTTATATTGAATTTAATAAAATGTGTCTTTACCTTTTAATATGTATGTGCCTTTTTAAACAACTTTAAAAATTATATATTAAACAAATAAATAAAAATACAAAATCTCTGTAATATTATTAATAGTATTTAATATAATGTTTATGATGCTTATAATAATGTTTATAATCATGTTTATATTTAAAATATTTATAGAATTTCGTTTCTCTCTCTTGATTACGGTGTATATCGGCCACTGTTTCTCGGTGGACCATGTTTCAGATCTTTATGGATTAACCACAAAAGGATCGACGAAGAAAGGTATCATCTGTGAGTGTCTACCCTCGTGCGAGGCTCCTGATATAGATATCGTATACTCTAGATTCTATCGCCCTCGTCAAAAGGATCTGTAAGTTAAGTTCAGGATTTTTTAAAAATTTCCATAGACTTAAAGATAGTTAAGTATTAAGAGTCGATACTCATAGATGGTGTGATAAAACAGGTAATGAATGAGATGTTTTGTAAAATTCTATTTTATATTGCTTTTCTTGGACAATTCTTCTTTATAATTAATCAATAATAAATGATCTTCCATGAAATCATTCAATTGAAAATAAACTTATTTCTCCGGGACCAGTCTCATCTCAGTGGACATAAGTACTGAGATTACGACTTTCTTTTTGTGGCCTTCTTTATGGCAATGTCTGTGGCCTTCTTCATGGCTGTGATCTGAATCCGCGCTGTCGAACTGGTGACCCACGAGACGTATGCAGCCCGCAAAACATTTATACGAAACGCAGGTTGAAGTAATTTATCATCAACTTAAATAAGTAGTTAAAAAGGTATGACTTCATGGCCGAATAATATTTTTATTTTGTTAAGAACTCACTACGTTTCGACGAGTATTTATGCCGACGTCCGGTAATCAAGTAATAACAAATTATAACGATAAACAAAACAACAGAACAAACGAGCATGATATAAATACAAAATATGATTTAAAAAAAAAACAGAAATACAAACTTGTTATAATAATGTATTGCTTAAAGCAGATAGTTTTTCTGTTTCTGAGCGTAAATTGAATCTCGTTTATGCTATATTATAACAACACACTATTATAACATGTTTCTGTTTCTACTTTTTTGTAAACATGTTTTTGGTGCTGATATTTTTTATATCATCTTCATTTGTACTGTTATGTTTATTCTAATAATTTGTTATTACTTGATCACCTGACGACAGCGTAAATGCACGTCGTCCTAATTCATGTGAGTTCTTACCAAAATTAAAAATATTATCGTCCATAAAAGGTTGTAAGTTTTTAACTATTTATTTAATTAGATAACGTATTGGACGTTAATGGTTGTGGAATTTTTACATTAAAATTTTCACCAAACTTTGGAAGGCACATCTTTGCGTAATTAATCTATGCTGTCAGAAATAATATTTGACGTAGTAGGTCCGTTGAGAGAAAATAAAAAAAAGTGACTGGAATTACTCTGTGGTATGTAACAATATGAAAACATTTTGTTACAATATTTAATATTAAAATACTCTTTGTAGATAAAGAAATATACTATTGAATTCTTCTAGCTTGAAATAATACAAATTTGTTTATGAGAATAAATCATTGTGACCCGTTGCTTTTATTCGACGGGCAAGTATTTTCCAAACTGCATCCCGGCTCGGCCCGATCGAGCGAAAGTCCACAAAAAATGGCCTGCAAGCGAAGGATCTGAATGAAAAGTACATAAAAATATTTTGAAACCGAAAGTGTTGAGCTCTAAAAGTTTAATGTGTTATGAGACTCATCAAAATATTCTTTACACGAGGCAAAGTTTATTTGAGGCAGCCGAATCAGACTCCTTGTGGACTAAGGATAATGGTCACGACGAATTATAGATAATAAATCTATTTGACTTTGTGATGGTAAAATAATAATATTGGATTTAATATTACATATTTTATCGTTTAATTTGGAACATCTTGAATTGCATAAATATTTAACGAAACATTGGAATTAACAATGCTGATATTTTGGTACAAAACTAGTTTTTAAAATGTTCCGATGAAATGTTAAAATGAGCGTTTGTGGGAATGGACTTAATATTATAAGTAATTTTGTATACAAGTATTTTTTAGTATTTTACGCCTACAAGTCAAATAGTTTTATAATTATTTAGCTGATTAAATTGGTTCTACTAAGAAAAAGATAAAATATATCTGCACTGCGCGTCAGAATTAGGCGCGCGATAACTACATCGCTTCATAACATCTATGCTGTTATTCGATTCATAACAGCTATGTTTTAAAATGCACCAGAGTGAAATTTGGGGTATGGAAGCTCTCATACACTATCAAGACAGTCCACTGAAATGAATTGTTCGCCCGAATTCTACGATAATTATCGACAAAAACCTTCTGTTGCGATTTGGTTACGAAAAAGCAACATGGGACAAGTGAACAATCTACGGACTCTTTGCTCTTTGTACAAAAGTGCTCGATTGTTGTGCTTCTATGAACTATTTCCTGAAACCTCATAGGTTAATTCCAAAATCACGCCATTGTTTAAAAAATAAATGGTGAAGAAGTAGTTAAACATGTCAGTAATAAAAGAGTCTTTTAAATCATCACAAAAACCACGGAACATTATTCCATGTTTTATCTCTAGAACAACTTCAAATAATTTACCCCCCGTATCAAGGCAATCGAATAAATGGACGATCGATAACCGCAGATCGATACATGGTCGACGTGCGATGTCATGCTGTCGCGCCGACCATCGCCGGTATGAACATACCTCGGACGTTCTTCACTTCTTATTCGGCGCCCAAGCCGACAACTTCTCCTCGAGCTCTAATTGAAGACAGCTGCTGGAATTGAATTTAGCCGGCAATTGCATATTCGTTATCATCATGCAATCAGCTGACGAGATAATCTCCAGGTCAAACAGCCACGTGCTCATCGTTTGGCCAAGCATTGTAGACTTTCAACATCAACTGAACGTCAATCCAAATCATCAATCCTACGTCGCCTAGGCTGAACCACGAGGTGTTTTGAGAATCGCATTAGCCCGTCCTCACCTCACGTCATCGCAGCATCTCATCTACATTATCAGTTTACCTCGTCATTGATTTCCTTATTTTAATGCTTTACCTCGCAAGTTGCAATTTATGTTATTAAATTTTTTTGTTGGCACTTTTAATCCTCAACTCCCATCTTTACCACCTTCATCACATTTCTATTCCTTCGAAACCTCAATACACTGATGTACCGCAATCTTCTTTAAGTTCTGTTCTCCATTTCTATCTCTTTCTCACATTTTAAAAGTAAGAGTTGGCCTATATTCTTTCAGCACATCTGATCTACTTCCATTCCAAACTTCATGTCGATTGGATCAGTAGTTTAGTTGATATCTGGTAGCAAACAGAAAAACATACTTTCGCATGTTGCATATATGTATTAGAATGAATAATTTCTGTAATAGAAGTCCCACTTAAATTGTACAAAAACTGGTACAATAGTATAATTAAAACAATTTGATTAATTTTGTTTCCGTAATTGGACAAGGCTTTTTTTGAACCGAAAGTTATTATTACGTGAGCTATGTAAAAGAGAAAAGGCGCGATCGCTTACATCTGGCCACAGGTATGCTGACCAGACTACCTTCACAAAGGTGTACATGATATTCCCTATATCTTCAATTCTCTCTTTTGGAGTGCAATTGATTTTTTAGTTTTTTGTCTTTCTTCCCGAAAGGTCTTGAAAAAACTTCAAATACTATTCTTAATAACGCCTCGAGTCTAAGAGTATCTGAGAATAGTTTTCTCAAATTAAGTGAAAATAACGATAATCAAACTTTACATGAGAAAATTCTAAAAACTTGATAATATGTTCAGTAAACTTTAATAATATTATGTATTTTTGTTTGTAGGGAAGGTTCCGTCAATATTAGAATGGCTTCATTGCCCACAGAGAGGTATAGAAGAAGTGTAATCAGAAGTACATTGGACCTTGTTGGTAAGTAACTCATGTATCGAATCAATATTTTATATATCGCGTTTTTCTTAAGGAAACCATAAATCCAAATATAACTGAGAATAAGACGAATGTTCTTTATTGAATTTAATAATTTTAAGTATTAACTAGTTTAATGACCCGATTGCTAAGTAGAATGAATTGGATAGAAAATATTTGCTTTGATACAATTGTCCTACACGAACGCTAGAGAAGGCAGATGTTATCTATTTATATTTTTGTCTTATATCTTTGATGAATGATATATGACGAACGATATGATCGTGCATTGCACAAGCTTTGATCATTCGATCAACTATGATCATATACCTTTGATCATTTTGCAGTTTTATTGTGAGGAAAGATGGCGCTGATGGCAAAGATAGGGACGTTTAGTGGTAGTACTTCGGCAATGATGTTCCTTAATTCACATGATGAGACAAATGATTCGCTCACAGTGCTGTTAACTAGAAAATGTTTGACTAGTTGCTAAAAGTCGAAGTGTTACCACAAGTCGGTTGTTCACATATACTGTTTCTCTTATACGAATTTTTCGTTGCAATAAATTAATACACATTGGACACAACAAAGCAAAAATATTTTTATCTGTTCTTAAATGATTTACATAATGGTCGGGGTCTTCGCATTGAAGCTTTTTTAATAAATTATTGTGGATTCCCAACTTCACGCGTATTGCAGTCCATATACAAGTACCTACAGCGACAAAAATTGTTGGCATCTATTCTTCTTTACACAAGCTATGTCCATGACTATATACATATTACGTTGTGTAATGGAATTATATGTTGTTTGATGATATTTTCGGATCATAAAAATGTATCATATCTTTGATAAAATATGACCGCGTAATAGCGGGAGAGGTAACGCTCCTTTGAATGGGTATTTGCAAAACATATATTTGAAAACCGAACTAGCCTTTCTACATCAATGAATGAAACTTGCGAATGTGTGAAACGCAACAATGGATTCTTATAAAAGTCATGCCAACTTGAAAACATGAAATTAATTCTACCTCCTACATCCACTATGGAGTAAAATATTGATGAATCCAAAATCTTTCTTTTAGATACTTAAATTCGCAATGTTGTGGCGCGAAAAACAAGTATATATCTCAATGAGTACGTGAGATCTACTGTAAAAAGCGAAAATTACAAAGTAATGGAAATTGAGAACAGGAGCAGATTTTGAAAATTTTAAGTAGCCAGAACTCTTTTTAAGTGTTTTGAAGGTCTTGTGTGGAAATTCTCATCATGTTTGGATTAAAACTGTAGATTTGTATAACAGACGTATATGTACACCCCACCCAAAACACAGTTCTTTGCATTTAGAGATTCCGTGATTCCATTTAGATGTTTTTACATATTAACTCTGTTTTATGACGCTAACGTTTGGGAGGTTTCAATACCTAACTTTTATTTAACTTTTTTTCACCGACTCTAAATATTAACTGGTGTAACGTATTATTATTTTGATTATAGAGAAAACAAAAACACAAAAAATAAATTTCGGTTTGTTGGTGTCAGATAAAAACTAGAAATATTTTCCGGTCTAATCTAGAGGTCTTTGTTTTATGAAAACCAGAGACAGAGGTTCCTTGACATAGATATAGTCGTAGAGAGTGTAATACATCAGGTATCTGGTAGAGAAATTTTCTCTAATATCTCATTAAGAATGTAAAGTGGCGTACGTAATCTACTCTTAGTCTATGTATTACATACAAGTTTTTTTTGACTTTTGCCTTTGGGCGACGGTCTTTTCTACTAATTAATATCGAATTTAGAGTTATATTATTAGTCACGAATTATAGACAATATATTCAGAATAATATACAGTTCAATAATATTACTAGCGTGTCAACAATTTATTTTATGTCATATATTTTTTCCGTGTACCCTACACGTATAGAAGATACGAGTATGTGACACCTTTCAGTCAGGTGAAAATGGCAACGAGTCGGGAATCGAACCCGGGACTCCCGCTATGATCTCAAGGGTGTTAACCACTACACCATCCGTTCGCCTTCCACAACTGTTCGCCATTTCTACCGAGACCTATTTTGTGTATTATTAAATACAAACTTTAGGGTATTGTATTGATTTGATAACACGGAGTAAACGTTTTGTTTCTTTTTAAGTAATGTGCTAAAATGTTTAATCCACCTCTTGTTTGTTTCCAGTGAGTAAATATTTTTTTTTCCTTCACGTGGTCATACGAAGTTTGGAACTGCCGTTTTACAATAAATTTAATCTATTTATTTTATAATAATTATTGTGAAATTTTGTCCTTCATTTGCAGAGATCGAATACTTTATTTCTATTAATTTTTATGATCTTAGGTATCAGGTAGCCAAACATTCTTCTGAGGGTCTTTTTCTTTCTCATACAGATAAAGTATATAGAAAGTTTTGTTATCGTGGAAAAATTAAATGTGAGATTTCAATGGAAATATCCGATTTGGTTAAACCTTATTGATAAGCGGTTTTTAGCATAATGTTCGTCTGTTTGTTCGTCTGCCTGACCGTCTGTGCGCAGCGATTGAGTAAATGTAAATAAATAAATAAATAAATAAACTTTATATTTAAAAAAGCAGTTACACGTGGAGGACAATAAACTAATATACTCTCCGGAAGCAAGCAAGGGATCCATCAATTCCGATCAAGGGCCCAAAGGCAGAGTCGGATGTATCATTTCAACATACTCCTAACGATAAACAGTAGCTCGCAACGTGTTATAGTAATAACAAATACCAAAAAATATGGTATTTAATAAAACATAGAAAAGTCATTTCACAAGTACGTATTTTTGTCAAACTATAAATCATTCGGAAAGTATTGTTGATAATTCGTAACTATAAATAACACTAAATTTGCTAATAATTATTTTAGTTGATGGCGTCCATAGGCAAGAGCCTAGTGGGTCTTAAAAAATATCCGCCTGTACACGAAGGAAAACCGGAGAAAAACACGGGCCAGGATGGATGTATATATTTAATTTGTATTTCGAATTTACAGTGCAGTTGACTTGTTGTTGATGCACGTGCTCTATTTATTTTTACTTTATAACAAAGGGTACTTTACAAGTAGGTAAAAGTACTGTTTCTAAGATTTCTCCAAAACGTTTGCAACGGTTTTTCCTAGAATTTTCTGCATGTGAGGTATAATTATTAAGCATTACTTCCGCATTAGCTGTATTTCTCTTAAAAGTTTGGTACATACGCTGTAATTTAATTTCTGTGTGCTACACTTACACATTAGTTTACTGTTTTAAGAATCTTTAATAATATTTAGCGGTGTAAGTGGACGAAGCTGTAGAATACACTTTTTGTAACCTGAAATGAAAGATATGATAATGAAAAAAATCATAGGAGGACAACAAACGCACTGCAGATACGAAAATACATCTATTTCTGCTTACAACGAAATTACATTTACATAACTGACGTAATTTATGAGACTGATATGTCGCTATATGTCTTGAAATAATACTCTGAATATTTATTTTACTTTCAAATTTCAATAAAAAAACTGTAATAAGATCTTCGAGCGACTTTTAGCATGAAAAGAGCACCGGACGACGACAAAAATATAGAGGACCACTCCAGAAATGACCCTTTCACTATAGAAATTTTCTTCACTCTATGCTGCGGACGTAGAGACGTTTATGAGAAAGTATGTGCAATGGTTTTTCACTACTAGTTTCATATTGTAGCGTAAAGGGTAAAAAATAAACATTTTGATGTAGTTTCTTTATTCATCACATCGTAGCTTTGGAAATACTCTTCTAAGTATTCACTAAATGATTATGATTAGAATTAAGATCTTAAGGTTATATGTAGAGAGCTCTTTTACATACCATCAAAACTAAATTGTCGAAAATATTACCCGTGGAAAGTGTTAATAAAGTTTCATTGCGTCTATGTTATCCTATTTTAACATATCGAGGTATCCAATAATACCATCAATACGAAAGTCTCCCCTACTTTTTTTTTGTTTCTGCTTAACTGGATGAAGGAATAAACCACACAAATGATGTATCGTTCTTTCGAACTGTAATAGAAGTGTCTACTATTTCCCATTACTTTAATTTCTTACCTTTTTCTTTCCGAGATAACAATAACATCAGTTACAAATTTCATCGAGAAGAATTTTACTCATTTATTAGAAATTGGTGTTTCTTGACCACTTGAGTTCCGACCATAGAGTTAGAATGGATTGAGCGAATTTTGGTCTCTGCGCGTGTGTTCCAACATACGATATCGTGGTCACGTTATTTATGGTTTGAGAAGCACTTTTACTTCCGTAAGAAAACGTGCGAATTCTGTGTAATTGGAACATTTTTACGGTGACAGATCGTAACAGTTCCCAATGAAAAACAAACAACAGTTAGCGATCATAATTAGAATTTGCTAGTATTAGAATGCATTTGCATGCATCAAAATAAGGATTTTTATTAATATTAGAAATTGAGATATAGTCTGATTCTAAATATGCCAGTTCAACTTGTTATTGTGTGGTAAAATAAATATAAGGATTTAGGATGTTAGATTTACTGAAAATGGAAAGTGGAACCTGTTTTCAATGCGGTTTGTTCATTTTTTTAAATTCGCGGCTCGAGAATTCACAATATAGTAATGATGTATAAGGTTAGTTGTTATCTTCCATTTTGTTCTCGACCTCGATGCAGTGGTATTCAGTGTCAGTATCACGTGAGAGAATGTAATATGACGATGTTATTAAAGTGTGGTATAAGATGAATGTTAGGTGTAAGTTGGGCATGGTTGTAGAATGAAGGTCTATGGAGCTAGGTTTTACAAGATTGGAGAATTAATATAGAAATATTGTAGTTATTGATGAATTATAGTGTTACGTATAGTAATGATGTATAATATTAGTTGTAAAACTGTATATCAATTTAAAAAAAAATCTTTGCTTGTATATTTTGATAGCTCTGATCGTGATATATATTATAACGAAACTTTCGCGATTAAACATAGAAGTAATATTGTATATTGACTCACACGCAAAAGACACCCTAACAAATCCCAATAAAAAATATATATATTTTTAATTACGGAAAAGGAAAATACGGCTGAGAATCTCTTCTACTATAAAGGTGTAGCAAGAAAGGCAAAAGGAAACCGATAAGATCTCAATGATCTTGGCAGGATAGCGTTTAGCTTGCCCCCATTTCAGCCGCGTGGCTTCACTTTGGGCTCGGCAGCCATAGTAATGTTGCGCGGCTTATAGCTGAAGTGTGGCTCACATCGCGCTGAAATCGTTCCATTGTATCTGGTGCGCATGCGCTTTATGGAGAATTGAAATTGCACTCGTAATTGCAGAGCTGTACCCTACGTGATCACCATGGGAACCTTCGGTCCCTGTTGTGGCACAGTTTGAAGTTGACTATGAATACAAATGTTTATGACTTTCTGTACGCGCTATTTCTGTAAATGATGGATGTTCTATTAAAAAACTTGTGAATTGTATCCCGGAGAGATACCAATTGAAGCACCTGGGTGACGCTGGTCTTATTCTGCTTGAAATGAATCCAATTCTGCTAGATTCTAAACGACGAGTGAAACACATGCATTATTGAATTTAAATTTAAATNTCCAATCTAATAATAATATTAATAAATTTATTGTCAAACTGCGTATGACCACGTGGAGGACAATAAACTAATTTACTCTCCGGAAGCAAGCAAGGGACCATCCCATCAATTCCGATCAAGGGCCCTAAGGCCGAAGAGGATTCGAAAATTTCACCAAAAATTCCTAGATAAGATAAAAAGTTGGCTGCGAGTTATAATGCTAAAAGAATGTCAATATTTGTAATTTAAAGCAAAAAATTTACATGTACAAATTATTATCGAATGATAGTGTTTAAAAATCATAAGAATTGAAATAACACTAAATTCACGATTTATTGTTACAATAAACACGCCCCTAGACAAAGCCTAGAGAACCTGTATAAGAAATCCGCCTCTACTCGAAGGAAAAACGGAGAAAAACCCGGGCCAGGATGGGGCTACAGAATTAATGTACACAACCGTGCCAAAGTTGAGTACACATAAAACTAAATTAATATGAGCCATACGGCAACACAACCATGCAAGAAAATAGTTTTTGAAATTGTTATAAGTTATTTAAAAAGTGCTACAGCAATGGCGTGATAAAGTACAAGACGAATTTAACTTTTATTAAAATCAATAAATTCTTTCACAGTGTAGAAGCACTGGTGCAGA
>NNCF01126165.1:1238810-1273442 GCA_002313205.1 Laupala kohalensis | reverse complement strand
CTTCTGAGAAGTGAGAATTAAACAAATTTGCGATGTCCTGAGGATTTGTTACGATTTTGCCATCGTTTAGTAAAGAAACATTTTCTTCGCGATTTTCAGAAGTTGACATGTAATTGTTAACAATATTACACATGGCTTTTATCCGGTTGTTCGATTTTAGTGTATGCCTGTCGTTTTCCATTACTTTAGCTGCATAGACTACTTTTCGAAGAATAGTCTTATATTTACGAAAATAATTCTGGAATTCGTGTGGTTGGTTATAGCGTTTTGAAAGATAATATAAACGGCGTTTGTTTTTTGAAGAAATCTTTATCACTTGGGTGATCCATCTATTGTATTTCTTTGTGTTAATTAACTTGCGTTTTATGGGAAAGCTAGAGTTGTAATGTTTTAAGGATATTGAGATAAATACATTGAATACTAATTTCTAATACTACTCTAATATTCTAATTTCTAATCTAATATCCTAATATTAATTTGCGTTTTATCTGTTCCAGTGTCCATTGGAGGAGTAGCTGGTTTTTTTTTGGGAGCCAGCTTATTAAGTTTCGCCGAAATTATAATATTCTTCTGCGTTCGACCAATGTTTCCAAGGAAATAGTTTAGATATTACTCAATTAAACACTATTTTTAAAACTAATACACTCATTTTAATAAGCTTCTTTAAGAAAATGATTGTTAATGCACACATAATAAAATTATTCAGTAATATGATCCCTTTAAATGCAGTGATTATCAAAAACCCTCTGAACATGAGTTTATTACTGAAATACGAGAGTAACACCAAAAATGCTATAAAATGTATAATGGTATAATTTTGGTAAAATAATTAGGAGATTATCAAAATTATAATTATATTAATATTTTTACAAAAACTATGGAATTTTAAGTAATATCAGTCATATCAAATGGTGAGCGAAGACGTCTCTCAACACAGGAGCACCCCGCAACTATTGGCACCGTGCCTAGCAAAGATTCACTTAACAGCGTAGAAAAAAGTATGGGTTGAAGATATTTAAGTATGGGTTCGTTCAGACAATAGAATAAGACGAAACGAGGAAGAAGATATGGCCCCATTCAGCTGCAACCCCTTTTCCTGATATAGAGAATCGTGTTTATGGACATTTAAAAGATGAAATTTTTCAAAGCCTACGAAATCACATCTTGTCGGAAAATCAACAAAGAAGGCTTTTTCCCTAAATTCACCATTGGAAGAAGAGAACAAAATATATCGACTAGTTTGCGGATCGGTCACTTCAATTTGTTACTACCACTTGATGTAGGTAACTGATCAAGTTTCTTGTCCATTTCCTGGAGACTGTCGACCTCCGATCGCATCTTGCGGTGCTTTTAAGTATAATAAACTAAATTTTCTTAATGTATTAATCTTTCGTGAGGACATTAAACTATCTTTTAATTGGGATAGGATGGACACATTTTCCGGTCGTGTTTTAGATTTTTATTGAGGTAATATTTTAATACAAAAGAGAGCTGATTTTTAACTTAATAGATAAAGCATTAATAGTTTCGGAAGAAAAACGCCGGAGATGGAATATACAAATAGTGTGTAACATACTTTTAGCTAATTACTATCCCATAGAATTTGTTAATAAAAATATTTAAAAAAGGTTGTATTACTTTCAAAACAGGCAACAACTATCGCACCCGCCACTAGATAATATGATCACACGAATACTAACAAAGTAGTATACACAATAAAATATAAAGATTGTAATGCTAACTACGTAGGTCAAACAAAAATAAAGGGTTTTAAACTACAACCTGGAAGCACAAAAGAAATTTAAAATCAGTTGATCATAGTGTAGTTACCTCACATTGATCACTTGATGGATTGGGAAAAAACATTAATTTTGCACAAAGAAGTTAATGATTCCAAACGTTGTATATCAGAAATAAAAAAAAGCACACGGGATTTTGAATCAACGCACACACTGAAAAACTATCTGGTTTACACAATACAATATTATAACATGCTTGTGTTTCTGCTTTTTTGTAACATACTCTGTGTTTATATTTCTGTTTATAACAAGTTCAATTATTCTGTTGTTATGTTTATTGTTGTAATTTTTTATTACTTGATCACCTGACAACGAGTTAAAGCCAAGTCGCAACGTGACGCAACTCTTCACAGAAAATATAAATATTATTCATCCATACGTACGTTTCTAATTATTTGTTTAATTGGATTGTATAATGTGCGTTAATAGTTTTTGAATGTAGTTCATTCTTGACCATCCTTATATCAACACGACAGCCATTTTCATTAGAGTGAATCTTAAAAAGTATTTCCATTAAGTTAACCTTCAATTTCTGAGTTTCACACGTAAGTAGTATCCATGAGTATAATAGTTTTTCGCAAATATCTCACAAACGTTTTGTTATAAATATAGCTACTATACATTTTCAGATTATAAAATGTTTTACAAAAGAGATTCGTATTTATTATCTCCGCAGCGTCATTTTAAAAATGATAAAATCTCAGTGGCGTGCATTATATTGTTCGCACACGAGTATGGTTTGAGACTCCGAAAACGTTATACGCACTGATTTTAATGTTTAGTTTCCTACTCAACGTATTTGTATATGTAAATTACAAATATTGATGGTCAGATGTTGCAATTGATTGTAGTGAAAAATGGTAATCAATTTAATAATTGCGATCCTGAAACATTTTAAAACAATACAACTTAAAATATAAGAACAGTATATTACAAATTAATCTAATGTAATAGTTAGTGTATTTTTTGACCGTATAATGGTGGGTTGAACATATTCTAAATTTGTTTAATCTAACATTTGAGCTGGTGAGAATCAGAGTTGTGAGAGTCGAGTGAGTAAATAAAAAATGGAGTTAATTCAATATGTAGCATCCTTATGCATTATTCTGTTTAGTTTTAGAGTGAAGTAAGTCAGTGGTACACCCAGTGGCGTCTGAGAGCCGCACATCATTCTCATCCTAAACAAAACTAATACATAAATAAACAATGCATAAATACATACATGCAAAAATCCACATTCAAATACAAGGTAGTACATTTACAAATACATATACATTTTTCGCGCTTTTTTACTGCAAAAAATTCGGTGTGTATTGAAAATGCTGGTTTCGCTAAAATGACTTAAAATAAGAATGCGAAAAAAGGTCTCATCTTTGAGCGTTCATATCTCGGGTTTTGAAGAAGAAATTACTTATTATCGAATTTGTTGCAAATTGTGTCAGCTACACGTTTTACTTTTAACTAATTTTGATATTTTGTGTAGTTTCTGAGATATTTAGAATCAAAAAAACCCTTTTGCGGTCCCTTTTGAGCCTTTGCCCCCCTGGGGGACTCACCGCTGGAGTGTCCGATTTTCTTTCTTCTCTAAAGTAACCCCGAATCTCACTTTCGTGTCTGGATGATATTTGTCCAGTTAAAAATCTTAATTTAATTTTATAGGGTTTGATAATATAAGTCATTTAGGCCCTGTAAAAATTTTTTCTTAATATTATTTTTATAAAGCTGTCATGTTAAAACTGAGGGATAATTTTAGTACATAGTCAGTTTTTGTTGTTTTACAATGTAATGGTATTTTTTATAATATAATAAAGCCTCAAAAATCTCATATCATTGACTTACATTACTCTAATTCTCACCAGCTTATTTATTGGACACAGATTAAACGATGAATGTAAACAATAACCTAGATATTACTACAAATAATATTCTGTGCTTACTTCTTATGTATATTCATGTATCTGATTAACCTGAAGTACACCTGAAGTTGATAAGGTCATTAAAAATATTTTCCAATGGACTGTATTCTATTTCTTCTAACAATCCAAGCAGAGCCAAAAAAATTTACAAAACTCGACAGTAGTTCGTAACTTTCTTATTTTAGAAATTTTTAATTCTGGAATATTTATAAACAACAACATTAAACAAATGATCAATCCATCAGCAGGTTTCACTATTTGAAATATTTATTCATTATTTAGTTGTAACAAAACAATGCCTAGTCTTCAACAAAGTAATTATTAGTTTTTTTTTGTTTTTTTTTGGGGGCTTTAGGGCTCGTCAACAGCGAGGTCATTAGAGCCCTTAAAACTTGTACAGGTAGGGAAAATGCAGTTACGCACTAGGGAGAGCCGACATGACTCTCCCCGCGTGTGGGACT
This sequence comes from Laupala kohalensis, assembly GCA_002313205.1. Taxonomy (NCBI): domain Eukaryota; kingdom Metazoa; phylum Arthropoda; class Insecta; order Orthoptera; family Trigonidiidae; genus Laupala; species Laupala kohalensis. The sequence goes on along the minus strand of NNCF01126165.1, from coordinate 1,269,266 downwards.
CGCCGAAAGACTCAGCCATACCCACTAAAAACCCTCCTGCATTACAACTCTAAACACAAATTCCAACATATCACATGACTTTTACTAGAAACATTAAAAAAAAAAAAAGAGGAAAGTGGAAAATGAAAGATACCCTAGCCCTAATAGCGTCGGGATCGAAAAGAACAAGAGGTGACCAAGGGAGGTCAGAAAAGAGAAAGGAAGGAGCATGGCACAAGTAAGTGGAAGTAATGCCAGACTCAGCTCGGGGCCCCGTGTTCGCCAAACACGTACTTACTAGATGTAAGTCCCCTGGGGGGTAATTATTAGGTTCGTGATATTTTAAGTATCGTGTTTTTTCTTTAATCTCATTAGTGAGTAACTCTTCTATAAATCTCTGCAATTAATGTAAAATGTCTGATATATATTTATTTTCTCATAATATTTTTTATACCCTTCGTAACGTATTTTGTTATCAAATATATTATACAGAAAAATAAAATGTTACCGTGATTAGTTTTATATAAATTATTATTGATTGAACGTGTGTATCAATGATTGAGTTGGCGCAGAGTTACAGTAATCTCTCTTCGTAAAGTTTCTCCCTACAACGTTGAAGTATACGAGGGTAGTCTGTTTCGCCATAACAGTTATTATAATCTTTCTCTAAACCGATATTGCTCTCTTTAACATGATGATATTTCAATCGTCAGTGCTTTGGAAGGGGAAACATTGGGATGACGAACTTCTTCCATTAATATTAATAGAGTAGAGAAATAGTAGACTGTAATTGGGGGGAAAATATATGGATACAGCAGAAAATACTAAACAGCTTTTTTCTTAAACTTAGGATAGTAATAATTGGAATATGTTGCATAATAAATATTTGTTGCGTTAATTCTGTTGTGACAATTTTTAAACCTATTACATCAAATTTGGTTTCTCTATATCGATTTCACTCTCTGTACCGACGAAAATGCGTAGTCCCTTGGATATCGTTATAGAGAGACGGTTGTATTAACATTTTTTCCTTTTTGCATGGTTGTTTACTATTCAAGCTTATGCACATGGAGCAATAGGAGTAAGGAGTTGGCTGATAGGATATTGTTAAAAGGTGGGTCAGTTTGCTGGGTTTACCAACAATTTTGCCCACACGGAGGGGTTAGTAGGAATGTATTCCGGCTGGGTATAAGGTTATATTAAGTTATGAAATAGTTTAATAATTTTGAAATCAGAAAGAATTAATTTTAGAATACAATGGCGTGTTCTAAATAACATTAAATGATACCAATCAAAATAGACCAAGAAATAAATCAACACTGACGTTCAAAGTAAAACGTCAATTAAATTGATTAATTATAAATAAAACGATTGAATTCCAATTTGTATATAAAGAAGGTATTGTTTATTGTAACAGTGGTTAAATGGTAAAGTTCAACAAATGTGAGTTAATTAGACATACTGTGGATGAAACACATAAATTAACATACAATACAATAAACAATTATAAATGTGCTTTCCTGTGAAATAGGAAACTTGAAAACATGGTAAAGTAGATGACATTAATAGCAATACGTAAGAATTACACAATATTAGAAACATGTCAAAATAATTGTTTAGATATGTTTGTAGAGAATGAATATGCAAATTAGTAAGAAACAAATATCAGAGAGCATAAATTAAATAATTAGTCTGACATTAGTAAGAAATACTTTGGAAATCAACTTGCTCATGACAATGTCGAAACGTTTCTACGACTGTCTCAACACGAAGCTTCTACTCACAGTTCGATGCACTTTGGGAACAATGTGATTGACATTTCGTCAATTTATTTGAGTCCTGGTTGAAGTCATGTTGTTATATTCCACACTTAGATCCGTCTTGAATAGAATTGAGTTAGTGCGAAAATTGCACGTTCAAAAGTATTAATAATGTTATAATGAGATTAGTAACATGGTAAACATCGTTCAGAGTTACATTAGTAGTTGACTCGCATGATTTAAGATGCTATTGCGATCGGACAATCTATCACACCCGGAAGCTAGACTTAGCGGATCAGTGAGCAGGGCGTCGTTCTTCGAGTCGACTCAAGAATGTAATCCTCTTTCTTCTTGCAATAGACTGTCAACTCGCAGTTTGTAACACTTTTTGATTGGTTGATTACTAATGTATTTATTCACTTGTCAACCGGTTAATGAGAATTTCTCATTGTAGCAAATATTTATTTGTTTTGTTCGAGAATATTCGGGAATCGTTCCTTTTAATTGTTGTTTGCAATAAATATTTATATTCTCGTTAACAAGGGAGGTAGTGATCACTTTATATTGTTTGTATATGTAGCCTCGCTATAAATGTTTAGTAATAGAGTTATTTATATTAGGGGCACTAGGAGGTGGATATATGAAGGAAGATACGCTTTCAGTAGTCATAACTATATGAACTGGGACATTAATGTGAAAAGCTACAATTTTTTTCTGGTCCCCCCGGGAATTGAACCCGGGATGACTTGGTGATGAGCAAGCACGCTAACACAGTAGCCATTTTGGCATACTGACATTTTGAACGATATAAAAACGATTATTTGTAAGAGGTTATGAGAGATTCAAACCTCAGACCTCTTCCCCTTGAAGCAAAATCTTGGCTTCATTCTTACACCCTCCTTACTGAAATTTCTTCTACAGCCTCCCCTGGTTCTGCCACGCTGTCACTCCGCGACGAGCGCGCCGTGCTATGCTGTTGTCGTGCAAGGTCGCGTCTATTGAAAGACGTGCGCGTGCGTGCAACGCGTCCCTCGCGTGTGCCAACGTCTTCGTGTCGCCCGCAAAGACGCCGGTTTCGCATCTGGAAGACGGGTGTTGGCGCCGGGTCGGCGCGAGACGCGTATCAATAGAGTATCGATATTTAAATATATTTTTTTAAAGTAAGACCTTATGAGAGCATCGCTGCTCAATTGGCGAACCACGAGTTGTAGTACACTTTACATCAAATTTTTCAACAAAAGTTTGAGGGCACAACTTTGTATTATAAATCTATACTGTCGGGATGAATAGGTTACGTGGTTTATCCTTTGAGAGAGTGTAGAAAATTGTGTTCGGAATTACCCCGTGATACATTATAACATGAAAACATAATGATACTAGAAAATAAAAATACTTGTTAAAAACAAAGCAATATACTATTAAATTTTCCAACTTGAAAGAACATAAATTTATTGATGAGAGTGAAAGTATCGCGTTACAAATAAATATCCCGTAAGTTTTATTCTTTGGGCAACATTTCGCGAAAGCCCATTCTGTTCCGGCTGGATCAGTCTAAAGTGTGCTGAAAATGGCCTCCGGGCTAAGGTATGTTGGACAGTGCTGTTCTAAAAACGGCTCCAGCCCTTTGGCGAATTCCGAGCGACCGCTCGTCGATAGAGAATAGTGTTGGATTGTTTTCTCTTTGCCGCGTCACGAATATCTGTGCTCGCCCTACCAGCAGCGTGTCGGCCTTTTGGGCACATCGAAGGAAGCTGAGTAGTGGCAATCATTGGCGAGCTATGCTCGCCATTCGGCGAATGTCCACGAATATCTAGAGTCACCTTTAGAGCAATGTTGAAATGCGACAACCTCACATCAACACTACGGCCACGTGATCTTCGCGCGCGGAACCACACCTATTACTGCAACCACACACATTTCCGTGTCCTAATTTAAGTATTTTGAACGGTCTTGTAAATAGACTGAACTTATTTGTTAACGCTCACGATGTTTTGTAAAATACAAATTTATTTATATTCTATTAATATAATGATACGTACCGTACTAGTTTTATTGTTACAAGTGTGTTGAAGTGCTTAATCCGCCTCTGCCTCCTGGGCCCTTACTTGCTTCCGGAGAGTAAATTAGTTTATTGTTCTTCACGTGGCCATAAGCAGTTTGTAACTGCTTTTTTGACAATTATTATTACTATTATTGTTTTGAGAGCTATTTTCTGACTACATCGGATGAGTGTAATATATAAAGAAATAAATGGATTTTATCTTGCTAACAAATTTAAAAGACGTTGACTTGTGTACATACATAAAACACAAACAGAAAGCAGCTGTCGATACGTTGCGAGTGTTAATGATAATTCCCTCTACTTAGAAATATTTAAATTAGAGTATGCGAGTGGACGAGATGGAGTCAGCGTGGCTCAGTGGATATATCACTGAGTTACTGGCTGAGGTGGGGATTTTCATCACGCCTCAACATCCAGACTGGCTCCCAGGTCTACTAAGCCTGCTAAAAAATGAGTACCAGGATCTATCCTGGGGTCGAACCGGTCGGAGCGAGATGCTGACCTCATCTCCTCCTCCTCGTGCCGGGGTCAAGAAATCGCGCGAGCTCTACCCTCCGCGAAGGCCAAAGCCCACAAAGGGCTGTAGTGCCAGATAAGAAGAAGAAGAAGAAGTGGACGAGATAAGTTCCACTTCCTTTTCCCTCTCATCGGTGAACGCAAAGAGAAAATTAGCGAAATTCCGTGCATCTAGCTTTCTTGTAGATTACGTTTTATTGAAGTGCGAGCTAGAAGAATTTATTTTTATTTTGATATTTAAGTCATATTTGAAGAAAAGTACCCCCATTATCCCTCTCGTCCAAATGCTAGTACTCAAGGTCGTGCGCGCAGATAGGGGAACCGCCGTGTACAAGAATGCTGGTGTCTCACTTTTACAGACAATGGTGTTGGTTTAGGGCGGTTATACAAATACAAATTAGGTATGTTTTTGTTTTAATCCATCAGATAAACGTCTGATATTGGCTCGTGGTTCACCAACATACTGAACTGTTTGGGTTTTGAAATATAATCATTTTTTTCTTTCTCATGTACGTAGTATATATAAAGTTTTGTAATAGTGAAACAAATTCGAAAGCGAGAATTTGACGGAAATATCCGTTTTCGCGATCCCTAATTCTGAAAAAGTGATTTTTGGCATAACGTTCGTCCGTCTGTGCGTAGCGATTCTGAATAAATGGATGGATCAATGGATCAATAAATATCTGGAGTCCTTTAATTGTTCCTCTGGTTATTCGAGTGCAACATTTTGCAACGTTCCGCTCTTCTTGTTCGTGATTAGTTGATTGCGTAGCCAAAGGGGGTTAAAATGGATCAATCTCACTCAAAAAAGGTAATCACAGAACTCAACATTTGCAAAATTTTCCGAGGTCCACGATTTTTCCCTACCAGAGTATGTGCTAAACTAATTTCTCTACAAAACTAACCTCTTTACTAAAATTTATAGCCTTTGTAATATTATTAAAGATTAATTTTTGTTTAATAAACATCACGTTTGTATTGAAATATTTAACACTAAAGTTGTAAAAATTAATCTTAGTTCTGACATTTTATAGTGAACACAGAGGTTATTAAAGGTATTGTTTATGCGCTGTACTTCCCCTATTTTATTGAACCTCTTTACGCTGTTCCAACTTTCTATAAGAGCCATTTCGTGCGTAATTTTCAATTCGCAAAGAAATGGGAAATGAAATAGACTCCATCTCGCCACTCCTAGAAGTTTCCTATGGCATTGACGGTGGGGGCGGGGCGTGGAGAGTGTTTCAGAGGGAGACGGGGTTGTTCACAATTTTTTCCGAACCCTCCTCCACTCCGCAAAGGACGACATTAGAAGAATAGGGAAATTGATAAACTGGTTAATTTTTTCATAATGGTCTAAAACTAAACCAAAATAATATTTTCCATAAAAAAATAAATAAATAAATAATGTATAATATAACATTTTAAATGGAAAAAACTGCCATACCTCGAAACGGAATGGATTGTTTGCATAGGCAACGTTGCTAGTTTGACGGCAATTTTTATGCATAGTTAGGGTTGCCATCTACAAAAACTCATATCTAGGACAAAATATCGTATTTTGAAACTAAAACCAGGGAATTGTAATGTAAAATGGTTTCTATCCTTCACAAAAATAAAATAATTCTAACTTGCTATTATGTGTCATCAACTGAATAATCAATCAGGTGTTTTCATGGAATGAGACATTCGCATTTAAATATTAATACATCTATATAAATAAAAATTAATTGCTGTTCTTTGGTAAGAACATCACTTGAGAACAGCTGTGGACCGATTTGGCTATTTAAAAACATGTACATAATAGAATAAGGATTTTTTGTAAAAAAATGGAAAAGTTGTCCGGAAAATTGAAAAATTCTGGAAAATTAAAAGTGCTTTCTTCTATGTGACTTTCTGTATAAACTCAAAACTATAACTCACGATTTGAACGATGGATATGCGTGATTCTTTTTTTTTTTGTTCGTTATGGTTCTGGAAATTTTTTCTATATATATTAACCTAAATTATTAATAAAACGTTATTAAAAATATATGTGAGATAATTAAATTTAATTCAAGAGAACAATTTTAGTTGGAAAAAAATAATTATCATTAAATTTAATGAATTATTTAATTTGTTTTTTTAACAAAGATGAAAAACTTCATGAAATCGTAAAATTTCGACGAATAGTTTACGTTTTACAACAATTTTAATAAATCTTAATAAACGAGGCACGTTTTGCGTTGGAAGTGGCTGCCGCGAGGTGGTGTAGTGTATACAGTAAACGTTTATATTAAATTAATATTATTATGAATTTGAAAGCTGTACATGTTTTATAAAATCAGTAAGTCAAAGTATTTTGATCTGACAATATAGATTGACTTTATTTTTTTCGTGGAGATTAGGCTAAGAAAACCAGCGAGCAACGCCAGGTGACCAGCTAGTTTTTAATAAATGTACCAGGTATTTCTCTCTACTGATAAGAAAAAGTAACTTACAAACACTATTCAAGATTAAAATTTTAAAGATTGTTTTTCACACAACAAAAACTAGCAAAAGAACTGAAATGTTAACACTCTACAGAACATGAGATAACTTCAGTTATAAAATCATGTTAATATTAATTGCTTACTTCTAACTTACATAATAATATGTATCACTTTCTTTACGTCGTGTGCGAATTTGAAACTATCGCGACGGTTAGTCTTCGTTTCTTAGCTTATTTAAAAAACACGAACTGTGTAGGAAACTCCATCTGGATGCTCCTCAAACGGACATATCTGGGGAAACCCGGACGGATGGCAGCCCTAGTCTTAGACATTAATTTCAAACCTACGGAGACATTAATTTCAAATGACAATGTTCTTTGGAAAAGAGAGTAAGTCACGACTATTTTGCTTAGGAAAAGAGTATTAAGTCACGACAATGTTCTTTGGAAAAGAGAGTATTAAGTCACGACAATATTCTTTGGAACGCACGTTTTAATTTTAACTAGAGCTAAACATCAGTACGAACATCGTACAGAAGGAGCAGAGTATTAAAATATTTATTATGGAATATTTTCATATTCTTAATTGAATATGTCTGCTAACGGCCTTTTTAAAATTGTTATCAGTAGTGCTGGTGGATTGTCCTTCTCTTTTGTCTTTAATGATCTAATAAACTTGTGACCGATAGGGGAGAGATGCTGAACGCACTATATTTCACTACTATTAGGTTAGTTAACAAAAATTACGATGTTAAATGCAGGTTATTACGGGAATTGGAGGGATCATAAATTAGGAAAGCACAATTTAGTTTCTTTTTATGTTTCTTTATAAGAGAACGGAATAAGAAATTGTATCAAATTATAAAAATGACCCCTAATAAGAATAATTGAGTAATATCTGTTTCCAACAAGGGTTCTAATGACCTTGACGTTTACGAACCCTAAAGCCCCAAGAAAGAAATTCCTACATTAGCTATTTATGTGGAAATATAAAAATAGTGTGCTGGAATAATTTATATTGCTAGGAAATATACTCGTTGAAATGGAACATTTTTTCACCATTCATCAGACAAGGGAAATATACTCTTTTCCTATTGAAGTAAGGTGCATCCAAAATTAAAGACTTATGAATTACTCGATTCGCGCATCTATCTGAAATCACGTTTTAACAGAATAAATCTTGTTAAAAAGGTTTAGAAGATGATTTTCGATATTGTCCTTTAGCGAGATTCAGAGCATGAGGTCTTCTCTTCCACCTAACCGAAACTTGAAGGAGGAAGGAGAGTTGTTGGGTGTCTGGGGCACTTAAAGTATCGAACCAACATTTCTTTTTTTGAGAAGGTGTGGATAACCCCAGATGTAAACCTCACCTTGTTCAACCGAGCAGGGTTTGAACCTATGCTCTACCGCTCAGCGTTGTCGTGGACGCTACCACTAGACCACCGCTGTTAGTACCCGAGTAATATAATGGAATTAGGTAAAAATATGTTTTTTTAAAGTTGAATTAGCTTCATTTAAAAAAACACTCCTCAACAGTGAATTCTTTTTGAGAGAGAATACCGGAATATTAAACATTTTCGAGAGATAATACGTCCGAAATCGCAGCTTGACATCCATCCACTACAGCAAATAACGCCTTCCAACTCTTCTTTAATTACATTTGATTATTACATTTTTTATTGAGATCTGAGTGATAAATATGTATGTTAATGTGAATTTAGTTAGTATCCGTTATGTGTTTTATTAACCCGGAAGAAGAGGTCAACCATACCTCGAAACTTTGGCAAAGAATGTCATAATTAAATATAATTAAAGAAGAGTTGTCTACCAGTAATTCTGCCTTTATAAAGATTGTTTCTAATTGAGACACGTGGTGACTGGAAGGAATTGTTTACGGAGAATATAAAAGGCAATCAAAAATTCTTCATTGTAAGAATCCACCCTCTACGCCAAACAAAAGCGTGACAGCCCTAAAGGTGGTTGGTTGGGGAGGGGGGTAGTAGTAGAGCGCGCGCGTCGCTGGGACTTGTTGCATTTAGCGCAGCAGCAGTAGAGCCAGTCCGCCTGCCTTCGCTTCGCCCAGCGCAGGCGGTTGCCAACCAGTCGCCGCCTGCGCGTCGTTCGCGCGTGACGTTTCACTGCTGGAAAGGGGTTCTAGCGCGCACGACGCTCGCGCAGCCAACCCCCTTCGTCTGTTGCCTTCGCCGCCGCCGCCACCCTCAACTGTTCGTGGACATCGTAGCTCTCGCGGTTCAAAGGTTACCGTAGTCCTACTTCCGCCGTGTATATTAAGTGTCTCGGAATACTACGTCCGATAAAATATTTGAAAGTACGTACTTCGAGTGTTGACTTGAACAGAAGAATTGTATCGGTTGTGTTGAGTACGTGATTTATCGAATCCCCTAGTCTCACCTAATTGGAATGGCTGCCCGAATAACTTACCTTTGTTGTGCTGTTCTCCAGGAGTAATTCGTAACCGTTTACTCGACGAAGTCATCTGTGTTCGAAGACAACCACCCTAGTCATTTTTCCTTGCTAGTTTTCACGTATTGTAGTCTCTCTTCGCGTATTATATTGATGTCGTTCTCCTGATTGCGTTGTACAGATAATCTACATTTGATAGTGTTGTATGAAACATAGTAGTCTGTATGAGATTGTGCAATGAAGTTTCATGTTTAATTCAACGTCAAAGAATTGTTGCAGAGCAATTGTAGAGCAAATGTAACTCCCAGAAATTCGTTTTTGTCAGCGATGTTTCCAAAGATAGAAAACCACTTCCAATGGTCTTGATATCAGGGGACTCTTAGAAGAGATGAAGTCTGATGTAATGCGTCGGGTGGACAGTATTTGAGACATATTAGGAGAAGAATTATGGATTTCAAGTCTTCGATCATAGAAATTTATAATTACGGTGTGTTTCGTTGTGAGCTGGATAATGGTTTCAGTGTACGAGTGAGTGGTATCTCCACGATGCTAAAACGGTGCGTGACCTTGTGTCATGAATATCTGTTGCATTCAATGAATAATAGTGGTTCTGAAACAAGAAGATACCCATTCATGCTCTAGGTCGCACACTTGTATTGTGAAATAATGCAAGGTTTGAAGAAGAAGGAACTGACATCTAGATTACGTGAGCAAGGAGTATAATCATATTAGTCGTCGTAAGATTTTACTTATCTACATAATATTTGGGTGTCTTAGTAGGTTGCTAACAGTCCATTATTGATATCCGTGTTTTTATTATTTTGATTATAAAATGCTAATCGTTAAACTTTATGAAGTGCATTTTGGTATTCATCATAGTGCGTTAAATGTGTTTTAAGTGAACATGTGTATTTGTAAATGTCGAAATGTTACAATTTTTGCCTATAATCGTAGTGCATGTAGTTGAAATGAAAAATCGATGCATATAATATTAAACAAAGTCATGAACAGTGCCTAAGAGAAAAACGTGACATAATCGAGAATTTGAAGAAATTTTTGTACATAACGGAGCAGTCTAGAAATGTGAAAAAGATTGTTTAAATAGTTGTTGTGGTAATTAAACATAGTTCTACGATTAACGTTTCTTGATATATTAAAATCGTTATGAGCACTTCCAAAATATTACGGGTATAATCTAAAAATAAAGAGAAGTGAAGAACTGTATTATTACGGGTATGGAAGGAAACTCAACAAAACAAGAACATAGTCGTACAAAGTACGATGAACATTCTGTTATATTTGTGTAAAAATATATTGCATTTCTTTGAAGAACTCTTGTGAATATTTCCAGTATTTGGCCTCAACGTTTATCAACGTTAGTTATTAACTGTATTTCTTCAGAGGCCTATTGTTTTAATGTGTGTGTTTTGAACACCAAACGTGAGAATCCTATATCCATTGCAGATATAAATGATAGTGGTACATAAACCGTTCAACGGTATGTCTGAACTATTTATTATGGACATTCAAAAATCTTGTAATATTAAATCAACAGTTTGTTGTTGAGACGTGTGGTGTTCTACAACGTGAAATGAATAATTTATAGCAACTCTTCGTCGTCCTCAACAGCACTAAGACTTGCGTAATCCATCGCCATGAACGAATCGAGCGGCAATTGGCCTCTGGCGAACGAGTCCGCTGCCAATGGATCGAATGTGGACAGTGAGGACGAACTCCGTTGGCGCCGTTGGGCGACGCTCGCTCAAGATAAAGCTCCACTCGCTGCTCTGCTCCTACTGTTCTCGGTGGCTACCGTCTTCGGTAACATGTTGGTGATCCTAGCCGTCGCTCGCGAGCGGTACTTGCACACCGCCACCAACTACTTCGTCACCTCGCTGGCAGTGGCCGATTGCCTCGTGGGCTTGGTGGTGATGCCGTTCAGCGCCGTATACGAGGTCATGGAACACACCTGGTTCTTCGGAGCGGACTGGTGCGACGTGTGGCGCTCGCTGGACGTCCTCTTCAGCACGGCGTCTATTCTCAACTTGTGCGTCATTTCATTGGATCGCTATTGGGCGATCACGGACCCGTTCACATACCCCATGCGAATGTCCGGCCGTCGTTCCGCCGTACTTATCGCCGCTGTGTGGGTGTGTTCCGGAGCGATCTCTTTCCCCGCCATCGCGTGGTGGCGTGCAGTGCGTGACCAAGCTGTACCCGCATTCAAATGCCCCTTTACAGAGAATCTGGGCTATCTCATCTTTTCCTCCACCATCTCTTTCTATCTGCCACTGTTCGTCATGGTGTTCACGTACTATCGGATCTACCGCGCCGCCGTCATCCAGACCCGTTCGTTGAAGTTGGGCTCGAAGCAAGTGATGGTGGCGTCCGGAGAACTGGGACTCACTCTGCGAATCCATCGCGGTGGCGGCTCGCACGAGTTACCTGAGGCGGCCGACTTGGACGAACTGACTCCGGACAACGGATTGGCTCGCCATCCTTCGCAACGCATCACTAAAGGGATCAACAGCAAGAACTTCTCACTCAGTCGAAAGCTAGCAAAGTTCGCGAAAGAGAAAAAAGCGGCCAAGACGTTAGGAATAGTGATGGGAGTGTTTATTGTGTGCTGGTTGCCGTTCTTCGTCGTCAACTTGCTGTCTGGATTCTGTCTACAGTGCATCTGGAGGGAAGAGTTGGTGTCGGCGGTGGTCACATGGCTTGGATGGATCAACTCCAGCATGAATCCTGTCATTTACGCCTGCTGGAGTCGCGATTTTAGAAGGTAGGTGATAATTAAGTCACAATTGCATTATATTGTTTACCATTTTTTAAATGTCATTATTTAGATGTTGTTCATTGATGCTTAAGATTGGAAACAAGAATGTGCGTAATTTGTGAGTGAAATTTTAGGAAGAGAAATACATTTTTGGCGCATGATTCATGAACAAAACCATTGTGTTACAAACGCGCTGTTAGTTTTAAGTGTACTAATATTGCGTAACCAAAAGGATTTAATGTATTATTTAATTCTGATATATACGTTTTTTGAAATACCTCTCTCCAGTTCACGTTTGTTACATGCCGTCCAATATTAATGACGCTAATAATGTGGAGTTGCATTTTCTTCGTGAGTTAGAATTGTATCTCATTCTGCGGTTCTAGAAGAATACTTAGTTCATATCTTAACTTGTATTTCCCGAAGACTCACCTTGTGTATTACGGCTTCTTCTTCTTCTCCTTCTTCTTCTTCTTCTTCTTCTTCATTCCTGTTGCTCTTTTCAAAAGCGTAGAGTTTCCGTGAAACCTTCCCAGACACTATTTGCTACGTTCCCCGTGGTCTTCCTCTCTTCCTTGTGGAATTCCTTTGCAGAGCGTCATATTCTGTGGTATTATCCTGTTTCATGAGAGTACGGGCGATCCATCTCCATTCTTTTGATTCGTTTATCAAATGGGTCCTCGCCTATAAGTTCCCAATGAGTCTCCTTTCTCATTCCCTGCGGACAAAGGATGTTCAAAATCTTTGTGAGACCTCTTTGAAGAAAAGTGTCACGGATTTGGGAAAGAGTAAATATTAGTAAACAGATCCATCTTTCTAGTCTGGTATAAATTATCGTAGCCATCACATTGTAATCATATTGCGTATTTTAGACGTTCCGTATGATTTTAAATCGCCTTTCAACGGACCTCTATATGAATTCACCATTGTGAATTATTAATTTTAGATTACTAACAGACAGTTTTAGGAATAATTCATGTAATGGCTTTCTCGATTTGTGTCAATCTAATGTCAACGTTTCATGTTGGAAGAATTTTCGATTATTATCATAGATCATTGAAAACTAGATATTGTGGTAGTTTAAATTTTTTACCGTAATATCGAGAAAATCAATAAACATTGTAATTTTGAATGTCATTTTAGTCATAAATTGTAATATTTTTTATATAAACTCTTGGTAGCGCATTACTTTGTTAGAATCTTTTTAAATTGTACAAGAGATCATGGTTGACAAAATTTACACTCGATAATATTATAGGCATAAGTTATCAAGTGTCAGTTTTGATTTACTATAAATCGCTCCTTATTCATTTTCTTTGTAATTCTTTTGTATTGTTAAAACTGTGAGGAAATATGGTGCATAAAGTAGTGTTGTAGTTTTAATGAAATAAGAATTAGCAAATTTGTTTTGGTAAAGAATAGTTTCCTACATTAATGGTATTGTAAATGTTCCTACTAAAAGACATGTGTAACATTATGTTAAGTAGTTTTACGAAATGTTGATGAAAACGTTTATTAAAATTTTCTGTACTAAGTCCAGTGAAATTTATGTATTAAAAAAATTACTACGGGATGCTTGACGGTGAATTTTCGATTGTGCAACTATTCTGTTATTTGGATGTGATTACAAAATTATTTATTAGGGAAGGATTTAGAAAATGGCTGAACAGTTAAATTACCCAGGGATTTAGTATCGGATCAGTCATTTGTTTCAGAAATTCTTTTAATATATTAATAACATTTTCTTTTGTTTTAAATTGGTAAAAGAATAATAGGAACAATATTTATGCTCCAATTTTAAAATGAAATAAATTTCTCATACCATATTATTTTTGTCCGTTTATTGTATCTCGACACGAATTGTGGAATATAGGTAAATGAAAATGGGGAAATATTTGAATCAAAAGGGAAAATGTTGTTTAGAAAAACAGTTTTATTAGATTGGATCTTTATTGGATTTAATTCGCTAAAGGAATTTACTGGAATGGAGAGTGTTTTTAATCTAGACAAATATTTTTAACTCGAAGTTGAAACAAAAATGAATTATTTTTGCACATCCTGAATATATTATAGCTCTAAGGGATAAAAATTATCCCAATGCTATTGTAGATTACTGGTAAGAAAACAATTTCTGTATTATAATAATATTATACGCTATTAAGGAAATGGAGTTCTTTGTTTTGGATTTTTTAAATTCTAATCTTTAACCCCCATGTAAGAAGAATGTTATGTTAATTACTTCTCTGAACTTTTGAGAAAGTTGAATGATCAAACTTGTTCTTTTTATTACTAAATTTCATAAAATTGTAGTTTCCTTTTTAATTTATTATAAATGCGAGATAAAGCCACGAAATCATTACCATGAAATGATTTTTTATAAAAAGTAATGTTTCAAGATTCCTTGATTCAGTATAGAACGCTAATGTGAATGAATGAAAATAATGAATTGTTTTCCGTGTGTAAGAAGGGAAATAATGCATGCCTTGTCGGGTCCATCCTGGCTAGGGTATTTCTCCGGTTTTCCTTCGGGTAGAGGCGGACTTTTCATATTTTTTTGAGAGGTTTTAGGGCTCGTCAATGGCAAGGTCGGGCCCTCAAAAGCCCCACAAAAAAAATTTCCCCAACTTTTTATACAAATTCGCTAGGATCTTGCCTGAGGGTGGCCGTGTCTATTGAAATAATTAATATCGGATTTAGTACTATTTTAATGGTTGCGATTTGTAAACAATTTTCCGAATGTATAGTTTGATAATCATTCGTACTTATGAAATAACTTTTTTGTGTTTCATTAAATACAAATTTGTTGGTATTATTTTATTATCATAACAATAAAATAGTTCGATACATGTTATCTTAGATGTGCGCTAAAATGTTAAATCCTTAGCCTCTGCCTCAGGACCCTTGAACGGAATTGATGGGATGGTCCATTGCTTGCTTTCAGAGAGTAAATTAGTTTATTGTCCTCCACGTCGTCATACGCAGTTTGTAACTGCTTTTTTTGAAAATACATTTATTATTATTATTATTTTGCTGAAGACCGACAGGAGTGGTATCGTCTTAGCGTCCCACGCACTGCTGAGCGGGAGTGGGCGGGATCGATTCTCCTCTCGATTTTCAGGTTTCCATCACCTTCTCGAGTCCAATGTCGTTCAGTACCTCACATTCCCTGACTCCCGAACATCTCTCCTTCCTAATTCCTCCGCCTTAGTCATGTAGTTAGGTGGAAGAAAAGACATGGTGACTTGAAACATGCTGTGTCATCAAAGAAGAAATGAAATAAATATGTTATTGAATGTGTTTAACGGAGGATGAAAAAAAATTTTTTGCAATGCGACGATACAAAAATCTTCAGGCAATTAACTCGTATTTATATTTACTTGTATATACTTATGAGTTACGAGTTATCTGAGTTTGCTTTCCTCTCGTCCTGTAGTTGTTTAAGTTCCTTCTCCTTTCAAAGTATCGTAGAAATGAGACCTTACAGATTACATCCATTGTCTACGAGTGTCTTTCTCATCTAATCCGTCCAACATTTTAATACGCAGTAATAAAGACTTCACTGAATAGAAAAATTTTCCGGAATTGTGTCTGCGGTGTTTCATGTTTGAGTTCTATAATTTGATAAGGAGCTTATCCCCCCACAAAAAAAATAAAAAAAATCACTACATCATGCAGAAAATAATGCCCCTTTACCGAACATTTTTCGTGAGATTTTCAACCCGAGAATGAAATAATGGTTCTCTGTTCAAGCATTGAAGTAGTATTTTTTGTTGATTATAGTATGGTGTTGTAGATTGAATTATTGAAGGATTCTATTTTCAAATTTGTACTACATTTTATTAATGGAAATTCCATGTAGTGAATTTCTCTCAAATTGAAACATATTTATTTTCGAAAAATTTTAGTGTTAGAATTGAATTATTTTCACGATTGATTTTAAGCGAGAAACGCAAGATTCGTAACTAATTTTGGAATGTTATATTATTTATTTATTAACGGATTTGTTATTGTGTAAGTGGAATGTTGAATAGTCACGTAATGATTTTGAACGCGCGCCGTGTCTCGTACTTTTGCGACGTCTCCTCATCCCATTCGTCGTTGCGAAGGATACAATGCTAGTAAATATATATCAGCAAACCGTGGATTCAGAAATCAGCGAATATGAATATATAACTTAATATTTCCTGCATGATTCATACATAAAGAGCAATAATGGTTTAAATTTTCTAACTTATTGATGTCACACCAATGTACTTACAATAATGTGCACTATTTTATTGTTGTTAATGTAATGGAGAGTATTTACGAGGAGAATATGTGGCGTGTTGTTTTCAAACATAGTAAAGTTAATTGTCACATTAGTTAACAAAAATTACAACAAATTTGTGCAGATCATATTTTACAAAATTTGTATTTTCTCCCATTTTTTGCTTTACTTGGCGAGTTTTAATATTTTCTTGATGTATAACAGGTTTTTAAAAAGAAAGCTTTACTCTCAGTTTATTTTTGCAGATCCAAAAATATTGGAGATTTATAAAAAAAAGTCAATATTCCGCTACGGTATTGATCTATTTCGTTTCAAAGCTTATCATTTGATATATTCCTATCAGCGTCCAATGTATATTATTTTATAATATTTACGCCCATATATTAATTCTATTGTAGTTGAAAATATTACTTCTTCGTTGTACTCCACAAAATATTTATTGTCATTTTATGGAATGAATACGTTTCTGGTTTAATATTTGTTGCACCTGACGAAGACGTCGATCCGGGTAAAAACGTGTTCCGTAATACACGCATAATACTATTGGTATTGTGTGGAGTTCACTGGGCGTGGCGTAGTGCCTAACGCACTCGCCTTCTACCTCTGGGAACGCCGGTTAAAACCCGGTTCGATCCAAGTAGAATCGTCAGGTTGCCTCGGGGTTCTCCCGTTTCCCCTGCAGCCTATCATTCCACCACAAAATTCACTCACAACCACTCACCTCCATGTTCATAATCACTGGCCTTCAAGGGAGGTGCGGCAGGAAGTATTCCCCAGCCAAAACCAAATGAAGCATCATATACGAGTATATCCATCCCCACCCCACATGAGGAGGGAAAAGGCTGGCTTTAAGAAGATTGTGTGGAGTTGACTATGGTGGTATAATATGTTTAACTATCTTAGAAATATTTATATTTTTTTGCGGAGAAGAACCCGCGACTGTATCGAAATTCGATTTACATTTTGTCTCTTATACATAATTTCATTTTATTTAGTCTTGGCGAATCAGGCTGTTTGCGAAAAATAGTTGTGCATAAAGCAAAATATTCATAGCTGCGGGTAGTCTGTTCTGTATTTGCATAGCGGTTGAAAATTTTAACAAAAACCGTAAAACATATTATAAAGTCTCGCGGCTCTGTGGTAGAGCGCTCAGTTGCTGGTTAAATGGCCGGGGTTATATTCCCGCTGACTTGGGGATTCTTCATCACACTTCAGCATCCAGATTGACTTCCAGGTGTACTCAGCTTGCTTTAAAATGAGTACTGGGTCTATCCTGTGGTCAAACCTTACCGGAGCGACACGCTGACCATACCTCCCCGTGGGATTGAGTTTTTAATATTTGCGGTTGTGATATAACACCATTTTAACTGGCTAGAGGAAAAAGCATTTTAAATTCAGAAGGTCATTAAATGTTGTTTTGTTACTAAATGCAAGCCATTCATAAACGCGTCTAGTATGCAGTTCGGAGAGTTACTATTTCAAATGCCTCTGTTTTCATATAAATATGAATTCATTTTTTTTTTGATCTCGTTTGGGCCTACTGAGGACCACGGGGCTCGTCTTGACTCCTTGTAAAGAACTTCAGTTTTTTCTTAGCCCAGAAAGCTTTCATCTTCTGGCTGTGTGCCTGTTTCCTCTCCTCTGTCCACTTCGCTCGGGTGGTCCCGGTACTCTTCTTGCTGGTGAGAGACACTGGAAAGACACCTTGTAGAGTCATCTGTCGGAATTGTGATCGATCCTGTATGATTTTTACTGAAATTCACAGTTCACTGTGGTGATCCATTTGTTTTTGGACGCTTTCCCTCTACCTGTCGTGGTGAAGATCCTGTTGGTAAGTCTGCCTGGGATCATGTGAGTCAAATGTCTATAGAAAACTAATCGCCTCTTTCTCATGGTTGTGACTATATCTTCTTGATGGTCATAGAGCTCATTATTGTGTATGACTCTGTAGGTACTATCCTCTTCTCTTATTGGTCCTAAAATCCTCCTAAATATTTTCCATTCCTTGAATATATGAATTCATATATTTTTAAACCTCAATCAAATTTTTTGAAAGAAGATATCTTGTTTAGAATTCATTTTTTTGTACCTGTTAATATGTAAAATGTTTCATATTGGGTTATTGTGTTTGATTTAATTTGCTTAGTATTCATATTCTGATGAAAGGACTCCGAATTTTAAGTAGAATTCTCCTTACTTTCATTAATTCGATGAAAGAGCTCTTTAATTATGAGCGTAGGTGAAATGTGATTAAATAAAATGATAATTTGATTGATTTGATTGATAAATTATTCAAAAAGAAATATTTAAAATTTATCATAATCATGTGGTGGGCTATAAGCTCATTTACTCTTCGAAAGCAAGCAAGCAAGCAAGCAAAGTCATCATCCGATCAAAATATTTAACGGGAAACTGGGTAAATACTCTTTTTAGGATGAAGCTAGGGACATGGTGTACACATCTGTGTTAAAATAAAGTACAGATAATTATATTACTACTTTTACGAGTAATATTTTTTGCAAAAAATTCAAAAAGCTTTATTTTAACACAAAATATACAATATAAATGGCGGGGCTTAGGCTTAGTGCGCCTTACAGAAGCCCTAAAATGTACCGTGGACTGTGCATACTATACCCTAATATTCACCCTCAATGAACTGCATAATATTAATAAAGCATAAAGAAATATTTAAATATTTCAGCGAATTTTTTAAAGCATTATATTTCAATATACAATGTGATCTTACTTGAAATTTACGCGATATCTGTTATGCATGTTTTACAGGAAACTTTGCAAGCCTGTTCGGGACCTTCGTCAGATTGAAGCTGCATCAGATTGAAGTATGCGATTGTGTAATAAGTTAATGTTTTTCATAACAACTCTCGAGTCAGTGGCTGAGTGGGAGAGAGATTCGGTGAACGGCCGGGGGAGACTGCGCTGCTGCGGAATGGTCAAACTGGCCGGAGCGAGATGCTGGCCACACCTTACGCCCAGTTCTTGTAATTGCGGAGCTCTACCCTCCGTGAACTGCATGAGTGCACCTTAGGGCCCGCGGAATGTCCCGTGGTTGTTGGACAGTTTGACTTGACTATCGGAAATATTTTTCCTTACTTTAAATCAACTACGGCTCACTGAGGTTGATCATTGTCATATTGGTAAATGGGAAATGTAGTGTGCTATTGAAGTTTATCTACATGAGGAGGTAGGAGGTCGGTGATAGGGACGTTGTTAGTAGGTGGGTCGGTTTGCAGCTTTAACCAACAACTTGGCCCACATGGAGGTGGTGGTAGGTGTAGTTAGTAAGAGTAATTGATAATATTAGTAGGAGGTGGATAGGAGGAGGGTTCGTTTCTCAGCGGTAACACCTGTATGATCTGGTACATTAATGTGAAAAGCTACAAATTTTTTTCTGACTCCTCCTGGAATTGAAACCGGAATGACTTGAAAAAGAGCAAGAACGCTACCATCTTACCCACCGGAGGGGCGCAGAGTTTGATTGCCTATTGGATGAAACGATCAGCCCTCGGTCGTGCTGAGTGGGGTCTTCAGTTGAGAGTTTCCTTCACTCCTCACTGATGTCGGTCTGTTACCTCGTAAATCTTTGCTCATAGCTTCTCTCAAAACATGATCGCGCTGAAGAGCGTTTCTGATTGCATAAACCATTTGCGGCGCGCCCCCACCTCACAGGAAATTTTTGTTGCTGTGTTCCTGTTTAACCCTTCATTATTATTTAGTGTACTTATAAAAGCAAGTTTGCATACGAAAACCGACGTATCTCTATTAGTTTATGAGATCTAGCACAATTTTTAAAAATTGTGACTATTCTAATTCACCCCTTAAAAATCGGAGTATCAAAAAATGTTCTCTTATTGGAGTTCTCTACGATAAGCAACATATTCTTTAAGTTTTTTCGTGTACTAACTAGCTAGTTCAGTCCAAATGTTCAATACCCCTAAATAAGTTTCTGTACTGGAATGAAGAACAAATTAATAGAATTTTTTAAAAGGTCAGAGTTGAAATTTTTTGTATGAGCGCGCTTTGATTGTCAAAAGCTGTTTGATAATATGGACATTTTTGGATAGGGTGAACATTTTCAATTTTTAACACTCTTTAATAATTAACAGTAAGTAGTTAATGATTAACAGTAAGTAGTAATAATCGATGTGATAGTAAATGCTGCCGAAATCTACTTTAAAGACAATGGGGGGATGATGATGATGACGATGGGTGTCTAAGATCGAATGCAAGACATCTAGGTAGACGTCGCAAAGTAATGTTTGTTCTGTTCCAAATAAATCTTTTGTAATGAAAAGTTACCCTCGACTGTTTTTTCAAACACAGTTAATAGCGATTTCTTTAACTTTTCTCACTAAAATGTTTTTTTTGCAAATGTTTAATATTTTTCAATAATTGACAAAGAGGATTGAAATTAAATTCACGGGTACACGTATTTACGTATTAATTGATAATAATAATTAGAAACTCATCATTGTAAATTTAACAGATGAACAATTTTTCTTCATTTCCTGAAACTTAAAATTTGTTCACCTACGCCCGTATAAAACCGATTAAAATTCAGGCAATAATTATCAATTAAAAGCTTACAAAATAATCCGAACTTTTTTCCTCTTTGTGATTGAAATTTCAGTAAACTATTTGTTAATGAACTATAATCGACCTAAAGCTAAACTGTGCACTTCATTTGGAACTTGTAAGCAGAACCTTGAACGGTCTATTTTATCTCAACCGAGACACCTGGTAAATAGAGTATTCCATCTCAGGATTTATTTCTGTCGAATATATGATGGAAATGTCGGACTCTTCAGCAGTTTAAAGCAGGGGTGTCCAAAACACTGGAACGTAAAGGCCACATTAAAGTGGTTTTGGATCGGATGAACTCATTTTATTAACAACACAAATAATGTATTTATAATGTGTAATAGACAAATTAAAAAAAATAGGTTTGTAAGATATAAAAACTTCAATAATATTTGGAATAGAGTTGAAAACTTCAGTTCACTTTGATGAGAGGAATGAAACTTTTAAAATTCAGAACTTCGTTAAACAGTGCCTTTAATTAGATCAATTGAACTTGTAACACGACTCAAGAAGTTTGTTGTTGTCTTGATTGTGTGAAATCGAAAAAAGAAATTGTTTTACGCTTTGTACAAAGAAACTTCGTAAGAAGTTAATTTTTCGGAATAGTTTTGTACTGAAAGTAAATTGTAAATATGAGTAAGACTCTCATCAACTTGACCTTCATGAAAACATTCGCTTGGAATTCAACTACTTCCATTCACA
This sequence comes from Laupala kohalensis, assembly GCA_002313205.1. Lineage (NCBI taxonomy): Eukaryota > Metazoa > Arthropoda > Insecta > Orthoptera > Trigonidiidae > Laupala > Laupala kohalensis. The sequence continues at coordinate 1,247,714 of NNCF01126165.1, read as the reverse complement.
ATGTTTTTGGAACTACTTCCATTCACAATGTTTTTGGAACATCATCGAGTTAATAAGTGAAGATTTTCTGAAACATTCTAACCTGGGAATATGTATCTAAATCTGTGAATAGTTATTACATTTTTCTCTAAATCCTAAAGAAATATCAATAAGTATACGACCTTTTCCGAAAATGTACTTTTATCGCTTTACAGGAGCATCACTACGTTTTGTCCCCGTGTTTTGGGTCGTGATAGGGTGGTTAATGTTTTATTATATGAAAAATAATGAAGGACAACTTAAAACTCTTCAGGAATATTTATGACGATCATGTGACATCGAGAAAATATAAACAACATAAACATGATTTACGTCATACAAGCATATATTTTAGACAATTTGCTCGGGTCTGTTCTTAAATTATGTATTTGTGTTTTAAAAATACCATTTTAGATGTGCTCCTTTAAAAAATTAATGTATATTTTCGAGAGGGTTTCTTCTCTTCACTGAGAAATTTCAGTGCAACCAGGTGTGCTTGTCTGAATAATTTTCATCTTCCAGTGACTAACAACTGAAAACGTATACAGCCACTGGAACTGATAAAGTGTAATATTTAATTCAGAAAGCTCCGTTCTCGTTCTAGTTCAGTTATTTCGGAAGATTTTTCATACGCCACTGACGCGAACTGGATTCGACTCCTTAACGGACCAGGTGTCACGGAAGGCCGTATTTTGGAGACCCTCGGTTTCCAGTATAGCGTTGCCACCTCTCACAAATTGACGGATCGGGGATCTCGAGGTACCGTCATTGGAGAAAAGCTGGATGAAGACAGAAAGGGAAGATATTTGGTTTATGCGAGGAGCGTGTAACGTGAGTGTCTAAAAGTCAGAGGTCAAGTAGAAGCACTCCGCGTTCTCTGTCGTACGATTTTCATAACGAGTCTTATAACTTGAGACCAAATTTCCTATCATATTAAAAAAGGAGAGAAGACTTCAAGAAAAATTGTGAAACGAATTAGTATTAATATATGAATATTTGGAATGAATGTAGAATTTTCTTCTTTAAGTTTCACTGATTATAATTTCTCAAAAAGAAAAATAATCAAGAAGTCGGTAAATGTAGAAAAATTGCTGTAAAAATACATATTATGTGTACAAAAGATCAAATACGTTTATACTTAATATTTGTTTAATTTCTGAGAATATTATTATTGACATATATGTTTAACAAAATATTTCATGCATAAATAATACTGTTTGCGATACATCTCATAATGTTGAAATAAAACAGGTAATGCGAGGCACTACAAGTAAAAGACGACGTACCACGGGTTCTAATTTACACGAAAGATTGATGGATTTGCGTTGAATGACGTCAGTAAAAAACCAGAGTCCTCTCATTGTACTGTGATGGTTTCAGACCATCTATTTGGGAAACGCCAATATGATGCATACATTTATTTTTCAGTGAAAGGAATGGATTTTGGATGTTTATATAATTGTTTTGTTTTGTCGAGGTGAGAGGAGTCCATGTTACGATGATGGATAATTTGTAACGTGTTAAGTTAATTTTGTTTGTAATAATTGTCCCGACATTGTCAAGATCATTCAACAAAAGCAATGTGACATCACAACACTGCATGGGTATGTATATGAATCCTTCACCATTACAGGTTTTTGGTGTAACGGTTAGTGCGCCTTCGAAAAAAGATCGAGGTCTCTCGTTCGATTACAGACAAATTATCAGAATTTCAGTTTGTACAACTTTACTATTCTCATTTTTAATAAATATATTAACATTGGAATAAGGTTTCTGGGTATAACTTTATTGATACAGAGTTAAAAAAGATAATGAGAAATTATTAATCATATTTCATATCGCGCTCTTTACAGGTGTGAGGTTCATCAAAACTTTTTATGGAAATATCTTAACCTGATATACAAAGGTTTACATTTATCGTAACTTACATAGAAAAAAATCTAAAATAAAATGTAAAAATTTATCGATATATTTTAAATTTCACTTCTACCTTTACCCCAAATCTGAAACGAACGATCTCTCGTGATAAGTTTCTGATTATTGCATGTTTAAGTTATAGGGTTTTTTATTTTTGATCAATTGAGAAATAATATTATATTAATATCTTCCAATCTGACTTTTAATGTTGTCGTTGTGTTGAAATACTGGCAAATCAAGACAGCCAAGGTAACGGGATTGAAGGGATAGCAAACGAGGGTGTTCTTCCATTAAACACGGAAAGCGCTGAGCGCCTTAGTGGTTGCTACAACACCTGCTCACGTCCTCACCCTAAACCTACCATTTTCACTTGGGCAAAAATTGACTGAGGTGGTGTAACCAGCCACATGCTTCAGAGAACATGGAGAGAAATATGAATAATTTATTCTTCGACTGGGTGCGATGTTCGCGGATCTAATAAATATTTACTTCTATTTCTAGATTTATTTACATGTATCACAATTGAAAGATAGGGGAGGATTTACGTAAATAATTCAGGTATTACTGACTTCCACAACACCGATAAACATTTTTCACATTTTAGTATCGTACATTTTATATAAAATCTTGTTTAAAAAAAAAAGTTTGTACGTATATTTTATTTTAAACATACTGCTGCATGGGGTGAAAATAAAATTATTCTTGTGCACGGATTTGAGTCTATGACTTCTCGGTTAAACACGACTTTATTTCACTTAGAGAGTAAAAGAAATAGAGATCTAATGTAATCAAATTAAGTAATAGTCTAGTTTTTGTAATATACATAATCTTAACTTCATCATCGCTTAATTACGTTAACATTGATCTGATTACATGAAATTACTTTTTTCAATTTTGATAAAATATTCTTGAACTAATGCCTTTGAATTTCATGGGATACGCACATAATTGATAGTAATAATATTATTGTAAGATGATGATGTAATCCAATTGACACAATTTTATAGTTATTTTTTATCTACTCATCGTTGTTAGCCTTTTTAACTGACTCATGGATTGTATTCTCGCTTTGGTTTGGAATGAAATCATCGTATTCATTGCCGTGTGGATATGAAACGTCTCTTATAACCGCGTATACTCCTCCCACTCTTTATTTCCAATTATATATTTAATATGAGGTAGTTGGTTGTCACGATCCTTACCCATTACCGAGCAATTGTAGTATTGTAAATGGGAAATGTAGCGTGCTATTGAAGCTTATCTAATGGGGCGGCAGGACATAGAGGTGGGTGGTTCGGTTATTGTTCGTAAGTGAGCCGATTAGCTGGGTTTACCAAGAACTTCGCCCAAGTGGAAGTGTAAATAGGAGTAGTTAGTAATGGTAAGTCATAGTGATACTAGGAGGAGTAGGAGATGGATCAGTTTTCAGTGGTCACTTATATCATCTGGGATATTTTAATGAGAAAAGCTACAACTTTTTTTTCTTGTCCCGCTGGGAATTGAACCAGGAGTGATTTGGCGGTGAGCAAGCATGCTAACCTCTTAGCTACAGTTGAGGAACCCGTGGAATTGTTTTGTATACCATGAGTTTATTGACCTTGAAATAATTCCCCACTCTTTTAGATCGTTTGCGTAATGTGCATAAATGCTTTAATTAATAACTGTGTCACAGACTGCAAATGGCGTTTGTGGCGCTTGTGCTCCCCACCGCCAGCGTCCGTCCTCTCTTGGCGCTCCACTCTTCCGGCCGAAGGAGCATTTCCGCATCATGCTCCAGCAGCGCGTGCTCCAATCCCCCTACCGCAACCCCCAACCCTCTTCGCCGTGCTGCCTGCCAGCAACACCCTCGCGCATGCTATATCACAGCGCTTGAAGCATGGCGCGTGTGTCTGTGGCGAAAATTCTACCCGTGGGAAGGTCATCGGCTATTTTTCTTCTAGAGATTAAATATCAACGTTTCACCGAGCACGAAGGTTTTTTTTATCGGTCTAGGGTAGAGGTGGGCAAATTTGTTCGTTTAACAGAGTCGTTCTTTTTATCTGCCCCGTTTGGCGACTTCTCTTTGTTTCACGTTCTCTTTTAGTAACTATAGACCCGACTGAAATAAATGAAGTATGTAAATTCAACTCAAATATAGCATATTATGATTTAATTGGTTATTATAAAATAAAAATTATATTTTATTGAATAAAATAAAATTATATATATGAAACTCGTAAGTTAATTTCTTATATTCATAGTAGCCATACTGGGGAAATATTAGGGGAGGAATTACGGACTAAGCAATAAGAAGAAAGGAGAATGAAAAACGCAAAAATATTCTTGGCGTATTTATTGCAATGTATTGCCAGCGAGATTCTATCGATGTTTAGAGTAAAAATGTTAAAAACCATTTAAGACTTTAAGATGTTACCACGGAACAACGCAGTAATAAAATATTTGTTAAATACCTGCCTTACAGCTTCAGCATCTGATAATTACTTCTTTCTGTCCTCTCCAAATAAGTTATCGCAGTGTTTTCAAGGAGTGGTCCATTAAACCGTCCCGACCGAGCAGATCGATAAATTTTCGATTTAAAACTGCATTGTTTCCGTTTACTGGTTTACAATTTATTAGAAATCAAATTAAACTACTACAATTAACGTTCATTATATACTCAAATTAAATTAATAACCAAAGACTTATAACATTTAACGGACGAACAGTATATGTTTTGTGATTGAAATCTCACAGTATTGTTGTTTTTGTAAATGGGAAATGTAGCGTGTTATCGAAGCTTATCTACATGGAGCGATAGGAGGTAGTAGGGTAGAATGGTATTAGTATAGGTGGGCCGGTTAGCTGGGTTTACCAACAACTTGGCCCACGTGGAGGGATTAGTAGAAGTATGGTTAGTAGTTCGTTATTGATACTAGGAGGAGCTGAATAGAGGAAGGAAGGTTGGCTTTTCAGTAGTCACAGCTATATGAACTGGGACATTAATGTGAAGAGCTACAAAAAGCCACCGGGAATCGAATCCGGTGAGAAGCGACAATACTACCACCTGTGCCACTGGTGAAGCTACCTTTCGACACAACGTTTCGACATTATGTTGAAGTCATCGTCAGGCGTTGTGAGCTTTGATCACAAAATTGTTGAGTTTTGTTCTAGAAGTAGAAGGTCGTAACTCTTCGAATATTTATTTAACTTGAAATAAAATTTATTCGATGCTGATTATTGATTTAGATAAAATAATGTTCGGTCCTAATTCGGGTAAATTAGTATCGATTTGATACGCTTTTAATTCGGACAAATTCGGCGTCGGATCGGGTCGGAAACAGACTCAATCTGAGCGACATGATCCGATCCTAGCGCCATATGCATGTTCTACGTTTAGAACCAATACTCCTTATTGCTCTGTGTCAAATTTTATAGGTGGAGAGTACACATTCTTTGAAGTTTCACTACTTTTTAAATAAATATTAAGCAGAGTTATACATGTAAACGTAATAACAATTGCTCTAGAAGTCTCTAAACGTATCGCAGCATTAAACACCGACGTCAATGCTACTGACATTACCATCTATTCTCCGCGCTCTGCATAAACGATAATTGATTACGTGTTCCAAGCATCCCCCGTCATAATTTCCTGTGCTACATGTGCTTCAGGGGTATTTACACTCTTAGGTAAGAATAAAGAATAAACTTCATTTTCAAAAGCGATGTTGCAAACTGCCAATGACCACGAGGGGGATTATAAACTAAGTTACTCTCCGGAAATAATCAAGGGACCATCCCATCGATGAAGGACCCAAAAGCAATGGTGGATTTATTACTATAGACTAAATTATTTATTAAATACGTACTGATATGCATTTATTATTCTACATGAATCGCAGATATTAGGTGCAGCAACAATTAGAGATTAATAATGACAAAAGTAATGATGACATTCTCGTCTATGGAGAATCCGCTGTTACCCGGAGGGAAGCTGGAGAAAAACCCAGGCCAGGTGTATTGTCTTCTCTTTCCGATCTGTTGTAGAACCCAGTACTGTTAAATACATCCGAGTCCTCCACTCGGCCTTGAGCTACGGTATCCACATATATAAAACTATATTCTTCTCGCTCTAATTGATTCCGGACTAATGAGTTTCCTTTTTGTTAAAATATTGTGTTGTTCTGTTGGCTGCAACACAACGTGCTTCCCATCAAGTACCAGAGGAAATTTTGGAAATTACATTTTCCAGGAACCTTTACCTATATATTTATTGTCTTATGGCGAGGTTCAGGTCATAATTCCTGCTCTTCCATCTACCCGTGACTAGGAAATTGGGAAGGAGTCGTGTTAGGTTGTTTTACCCATACTCTTCCTCTCATTTCCCTGTGCTAAAACAAAAAACTGTGGTAGCTGAAACAAAAACAATTTTTAAAATACTTTTTGCACTCCAATGATGAACTGATTAACTTTCAGGACACACTACCAGATACATAATTAGAAACGTACGTATTTGTAAAGTATTAGTTAAATTTTCAAAACTTTAATTTTTAAATCATAATCCTTTTTCCGATTTCACTCACATGGAATTTCCATGAAACTAGACTTTCCGAATGACATCAAATGAAATAATTTTCGACTCGAACGAATCTATTTAAACGCGAGAATAACCCAAAGGGGGTGAAATGTTTAAAGCGATGTGTCGGATGAAGTACCCATCACTGCACGAATGAACCAACTCCTCACCCAAGTTCCTCGGACTAGTCCTTAGCAATTTGGAAAATCAGAAACCTTCATCCTTCGAAGGGAGTAGGAAGGGGAAAATGAGGTGAGGGCAGGTCACCTTAGGGTGATTTTTTAATTTCTGCTTCTAGAGAGTGTTCAAGATTGCGCCTGTACGTGAGGTTACCACTCCTGAGATCTGAGCGTTGGGCTAGAATTTTGCGAAATTTCCATCCTCAATACTCCAAGGTGACCAGATACTGTATTATGAAACAGGACAACGAAGAAGAAGAGAAAAGAAAATCGTGGACTTTAAGAGAGTTTTTAAAAGAAAATCGTGGTTTTAAAAGAAAATCGTGGACTTTAAGAGAGAGAAAGAGGCCATTTTAATGGAATTAATCGTGCATAAGGATAAAATACACATATACAATAATAATGGTTCCAAACTTCCATGTGTATTACATTTTACGTAGGAAACGACAACAACAGCCAAAAAAATTAAGATATTAACCTTTGATTCACCAGCGAGACACATATGTCATATTTGGACAGATATTTGTCTTGCTGACATTGGTTGAATCTAGCTTATAAATTAATTTCATTCAATTTTATATAAATTGTAAATAAATGATTTTTACATTGTATTATAATTTTTTTCTTAATTGCATTAAAATATGTCTTAATTACGAAAAATAATTATACATCTCCCAAACCCTCCCTATCTCGTCCTTGGTAAAGGAATGTTACAATATAGGTCAGTATGGCTAAGATTAAGGAACACTTTATTTGTATTTCCCTGAACTTGATATTTCTGCCAACAATTTACGTCTGTCTGACGAATACTTCTAAAATCCTTGATGGAAGTATTCCTTAATATTGTACGGTACCGTTCATAAACCTTTCACATATTATATTTGTAATATATTCCGCTGAGTCTACTGGGACGAAATTAACAAGAAAACCGTTAACAAGTGAAAACCACAAAATTTCAGAATATGTGTTAAAGATATTAGGGACAGTGAATAACAAAGGAGGACTTTTGTCATTTTTGCACGGACAACACAGAGACGTAACGCCCCACCCGTGGCTAAGGTGGTAGTGCTGTCGCTCATCACCAAGTCATCACGGGTTCGATTCCCGATGGGGCCAGAAAATTTGTAGCTTTTCACATTAATGTCCCAGTTCATGTAGCTGAGACTACTGAAAAGCGAGCCTTCTATCCTCTATCCAGCTTCTCCCAGTATCAATAACTCTAACTATTGCTAACCACTTCTACTCACCCCTCCACGTGGGTAAACCCAGCTAAGCGGCCCACCTACTAACAATAGTCCTAATACCCACCTCCTAACTTTTATCGCTCCATGTAGATAAGCTTCATTAGCACGCTACATTTCCTATTTCGAATGCAGAGACGTAAAGTTGGGGGTATGTTCGCGAAAAAGGGGACGTCTGGTCACCCGATCCCCACACAAAAGGGGTTGCACAGAAATCTCCCGATGTCAGAGTGTCTTAAAAACCTATGGGAGCATCCTCAATCAAAATTTTACTACGACACACTTCAAAAAAGACATTTGTGGAAAGAGGATGTGCGCGGCCTCTAAGTTTGCCTCTCAGTCGGTGTCATGTGGAAATAAGATCCAAGGTGGGAATAAATGTCATTATTCCAAAGTATTCGTTAAATTAGTAGAGAAGTGAAGTTTAAAGTTTTAAATGAAATAATACAGATTTTAGTTTCATGTTTCAATTCGTGTGATAAAATTGAAAACGTTACTTTACTGTTAAAAGAGATGAACCGTTGTTTAATTACTGTGGTATCAGTTGATGCAAGTTTTGTTGAGTAAAAGTATGTCATGACAGTTTGGTCCATGGCGCAGAAACGATTTGAAAGACGAGGACTTAATTATATCTAGATAATTTTGGCGTAATCAATATGTATAATATACTAGTTGTATGTACTTCTGAGACTTCACTTCAAATCGATTGCACTGGGAATTTTTAAATTGATTCTAATATTTTCAAAGATTTCTTCCATGGTGTTGCTATTTTTCCGATTTCTATTTTAGTTTTTCGTGGGCTTGTTGTAATTGAAACTAACGAAAAAAGAAATGGAATCGACAGTCGGAAATTGCTTGGAGTGGATCGGAAATGTATCCAGGGTTTTCCTAAAAGAGGGGGATGTTCTGGGACGTGACACATAGTCCCGTATTTTATTTTCGTTCAAAACGTGTATATATATATATATATATATATATATATATATATATATATATA
>NNCF01126165.1:1222762-1238567 GCA_002313205.1 Laupala kohalensis | reverse complement strand
TGAATTTCCCACGCCAAAAATTGGTGGAATTAGAGTTCATTATACTCACTTTCATCTACCAAAATTTCATTACATTCTGAGATGAAGTATTTGAGAAATATTTTTTTAACGAAAAAATGATATTTTGTCATTTTTGTTGAAATTCTAAACGTACGTTGCCATTTTGTGTGTCTGAAGGTTACTTTTCCTATAAAATGAAGTGTCTACAATTAGTAGATTACGTGGGTTTCAATTTCAAAGCGAGTTTGATCGAAATTTTCCCATTTTTTAACTCGCTATTCTGTGCTCTTTACGCTGGGGGATAATCGACTAATTATTTAAGCAATACCAGATTAATAAATGTCTCATAAACATTATTTTCCTTACTTATACAATACTCTAAGACCCCAGGAAAATTATTAGCAAAATCTGAATGGGTCGGGGAAATTTTTGGCCGAATATGTCTGGAATGACCCATATATTGATATAAACTCAGCACCAACACGATTATTGTTACGCGCAAAAAAACACAACAAGAAAAACAAACAATCCTTTAAATGTATTTAACAAGTTCGTTTAGAGAATAAGGGGGTTCGTTTAGAGAATAATAAAATTTGTTTAGAGAATAAGGGAGTCCGGACCCCCCAGGACATCTTCCCTTTGGATACGTTCTCGCTGGAAATGTAATGTTATGACAAAAGTAACGGTGATATGAATTCTATACGTATATAATATTTGATAACCTCCTTTTTTTCGTTGATATAAATTCTTGTATTCTGAACACGTGTCGAAGTGAATTCGGGAGGTGTCGCTCGCTTGCATAGCGATAACCTTTACGAGACCCAGCGCTGTATTCCGAACGAGTTCCCATGAGCAACGGCTCTGACAGCGATCTGCCTTTGGTGGGTGACGCGTGTATCCACCGGTACTAATAGTGAACCTCCTCCTTTGCTCTCCATTCAGCACCTCTTCCTTGCTGTTCTTCTCCACGAAGTTTCTCTTGTTTAATTCATCTCTCTAGTATCCGCTCTCGATATATTTTCAGATCATTACATTCTGATTGAATACTTAACCTCAATTCTTCTGTGTTTTATTATTTAATACAATTTCTTCATTTTATATTAAAGTTCTTTGGTTAGTCCATTACATTTTATTTTTGAGTAAATAAATAACGATCTTTTTTTAGCAGGAAATATTTATATTTTAGAATTCAGTGAAAATGCAACATCACTGAGTAGGAACAAGAACAATACAACACTTTAAGAATTTTTAAACTGAAAATAGGTCGTTGGTTATCAGTGAGGCGATACTAGTATTCATTTATTCTTTAAAAAGTTCGTTATTTATTTACTCATATTTCACAATGCAGACAAAGATACATTTTATTTTTGATTTCCTCATATTTTTGTCCCTTTAACACAATTTTTCCATGGTCTCTTCTACAATTATATTCTTCCCACTTAAATAATTTTCCGTAATTTTCCTCTCAAATTTTCTTCTCCCCCGCACTTTCTTTAGTATTTTCTATTCATTCTCCTTTCCCTCCCTATCCCGTCGTTTGCGATTCCCCTCTTTCTTCCCCTTCTCTCGCGAGTTCTGTCCGCTCCTCTTCTCGTCGTCGCGCTCTATTCCCCTCAATCGCCGCTTCCTGCGTCACAGTGAACGCACCTATCACCTCACGCGGAGACACCAAAGCGACGCGCCCGCCATCGGCACACACGCAGAGTCGCAGGTCCAAAGAATGTCTGCTCTTTCTTCAGCTTTGATCGTGAAAGAACATGGAGTGTACCCCCACTCAACTTTCCTATTATAACTTTCCCAACAAAACAACAGAAAAAAAAGCCTCATTCGAATGAAAATATAATATAAGAAAAGAAATGTATACGTATTAAAATTATCAGACACGACGTCGTACTAAACTGTTCAATCGGTTTAAAAATATTTATTCTCAAACCTTACAAAGTATATATTACCTACACATCTGCAAATTGGAAATTGGTTATCGTAAAATCATCTTCAACCTTAGAATCTTTGCAATTGCCCCGTAGACTGATCTAAAGAAGAGTCTACAAGATTTGCGAAATAAATTTTCGTTATATCTAAAGAACTAATATGTACAGAAATGCTGTTTAGCAATATGTACGCTTAATTATTCAAGCAAAGAAAATGTTTGTAAACTTGTTTTCAAAATTTTGAATTTTAAGAACTCGGAAGTGGGGCACAGAAAGTAAATGAAGTCAAAATAAGCTGTCCAGAAATAGTCTTTTATTCCCAATGCATTGAAAGTATGTTCTCAAGTTTGGTTTCGATGCATCAATTTGTTTGTGAGGAATTCGGGGAACAAAATTATTAAACGTACCTGCGTTAAATTTTCGTCTATCATCTTTAATTAGTATCAATTACTACGACCTTATCCACGGAAAAACTCTTATGTAAGCCAATAAACGTAAAAAGTTAGCCCACCGAAAGGGTCGTAAATTTATTGAAATATTATCTAGGGTTTCGTGAGAAAATTAATATATTCCTTTATCTATTCACCTTTTTGTTTTTAACCAATTCTATTTGTTATTTTAAGGATTTATTTTGATACATCGATGATGAAATACATTAAAATAACATGCTTATAAACTATTATTTAGGTAATTCAAAGTCGTTGCTATTTTTTAACTCATCAGAAAGAGTACAGAATTACAGTGGGGTTTATTCACGAAAACTTCATATAACGGTATGCGTAGTTAAAGTAGAAATAAAGAGGAAACCGTATTAAATATACGCTTGATGCAATAACAATATTCCAATCTACTGTCTCTTTTAAAAATATTAACTTTATAACATTAACCACGAATAAGATGTTTTTGTCACAAACCAATAAGCTTTTTAATATTACTAGGGGATACTAGTGTGTGGAAACTGTAGAAAATGAATTATTAAGTTAAATACTTATTTTGTTATAATTTTACAAATTGCGCTTTCCACTTTTTACCATTCACTGTGAAGTAGAATACCAAAGAATAAGTGAAAACAAATAACGATAAAAATTGACTGCGAATATGTTTTTGGGTATACATTCTTAGTTTCAACGATTGTGAAATGTATCGGTGTAAATTAAATCGACTCGATTCAGCATTTCAAACAATAGAAGAAATTTAAAAGATCATTTAAAACTGAAAATGCAACGTAAACAGTATATAATTGGCAATTTTCCAGTTTCAATTGAGTTGTGAAATGCTCACAATTCAAAAATAAATATCTAGCCGCAGTAATAGCTTTCTTGTTTGTTTAACATTGCGGTCACATTCTAAAATAACTCCTCGTCATGATTTTGATCACAAACACAAAGTTGAAGTTGTTTTCAGTCCTTCGGTCGATCTCTGCCTGAACTCATAAGTATTTTGTACTTACGTTTAAGGCAATTCAATGTATGTCAGACGAGAAACAGTTGAAAGTAATTCGACATTTCTTTGTTTATATGAAATTTAAGAAAGACATAGTCAGGACAATTAGAATATTGTTGATCATTTAGTGAGACATTGCATTCAATAGGAATTTGGCTCAAGGAATTTTTTAATGAAAGCTTGTTTTTATTCCGCTACCAAGTTCCTCTTTAAATATACTTTGGAATCCAATGCGCTAATGGAGAGTTGCTACACGCAAATCTTTCAATCATTATATTTTTTTCACTTACAACAGAAATCGTTTCTGATGGAGTCTATCTATAGTGTTGAATGAAAGCTTGTCAGAAAGAAAATAACCGTAGAGAATAAATGGTTTGCTTGGCAATTGAGTGCAACAGTTCCATTCTCAGAGGCAGCTAAACTGTTCATGAAACATGCACCACAATTCTTTATGAATTCTGGAGAATGAATTTTCATTGTTATTTCAATGGTATTTAGGCCACTGATACTATTTATTTCAATTTGGAGGAGGTATTTCTTTTTTTATTATTAATTATTACTTAAGATTTAATTCATTAAATTAAATTATTAAGTTCAGGCCGTATAGAGTGCTCTCCTATTCCACCTAAATTTAAATACACAATACAAATTATAAAAACGGGACAAGGTTTTGCTGAAATAATCTTTTTTCAATTCACGGTTATTACTGTTCAGTGGAAAAGGACCCTTCGCTTGTCCACGGATTTCAGTGTAGGAACTGGTTCAGAATAAATGCGAAATATCACGTAAAACTTTTACTTGTAGCAATAATAAAAATACCGTCCTATTAGTTTATATGTTTCGCTAAAAAACTTGTTACGTTTTCATAAGTGACAGATGACGGCCATAGAACAAAAGTTCAGGAGTGGTTGTCACAGTCGTTCTAATTTCCCGTGTTCACTAAAATTTATCTCAGCATTGCCTTCATTCCGCGGGTACAACACACATAACCCAGTCCTACATCGAAACATAACTAACCGTCCATGTCTAGCAATGACTCTGCTCAGTGTAGTTCTGTGTTATTTATTATAAGCGGATGAACCGGTGTTTGGGGTGTTGACAATGAAGAGACATGAAAAAAATATCAATTGCCTGAGCGCTATGAAATAATAACACAATAGGGATTATAAATACATGTCCCAGAACGTAACAATTGGCAGGATGATAGAACACATTAATAAGAACAAAAAATAATAATAATAATAGTAATAGTAAATTTACTGTCAAAAAAGCTGTTACAAAAGCAGTTACGAGCACGTGGAGGACAATGAAGTAAATTCACTCCGGAAGCAAGGGACCATCCCATCAATTCCGATCAAGGGCCCTAAGGCAGAGGTGGATTTAACATTTCAGCACGCTCCTAAGATAGAATAAAACTAGTTCGGTACATGTTATGATATTAACAGAATACCAACAAACTTGCATTTAATAAAACAAAAAAGGTTTTTTCACAAATTCGTATTTTTATAAACTATAGATTATTTGGAAAATATTCCTTATAAATCGTAACTATTAAAACAATTCCAAATTCGAGATTTATTATTTCAATAGATGCCACCCCTTGGCAAGAGCTTACTTTAGTTTGTATAAAAAATCCGCCTCTACCCGAAGGAAAACCGGAGAAAACCCCGGGCCAGGATGGGGCTACAGAATTTATGCACACAACCGTGCCAGGGTTGGGTACAGATAGAACTAAACTAATATGAATAATAAGACACAAATAAAGCAAGCTGGAAAATAGTTTTGAAATTAATCAGTTATTTTGAAAGTACTAAAGCAATAACGTAATAAAGTACCAGACGAATTTAACTTTTATTGAAATCAATAATTTATTTTGCATTGTAGACTGGTGCAGTAGGTAGCTTTGAAGAGATCCAATTTAATAATATGTTTTATGTTTTGGGGGAGGGATTTAAATACAACTACTCCGGAACGATATGGCCTTTTTTGGCAAAGAGTGGTTGACACTCTACGACGATGAATATTATCCCTATTTTGAGTGTTTTCGTGAACAAGACAGTTTCGTATGAAGCAAGGGTGGCACTTGGTCTTAACAGCAATTTAGTCTTAACGGACACAACCGTTTCATAAATATAAATGCAGGGAAGTGTTAAAATTTATAATTCCTTAAATAAATGTTTACAGAAGTTTCGGGGAGACTTATGTAGGAATACACATACACGTTAAGATTGACATTATTTACGTCTACAATCATAATTAAATTGAATTATTAAATCGACCTTTTTTGTAGACAATTATTTATTTGTAGTATCACAACGTTTCAGCGGTATATTGCTGCCTCCATCAGGCGAACGTATCAACAAATTTTATTTGCTTTATCTTAGTTACAAGTATAAAAACAAATTAACTCCATATATAGAAATAAAACAATGACATAGAAAAAATGGACCAACTTAACTATAGGGTCCAACGCCGTAGAAAAATATCCAGATGAGATATCGAAAAACTGTTTTTTTTGCCGTGATTCTGGAAGGGAATTTGTTTTTGGAAATTACAAATTGAATCGTTCTATGTGAAACAAATTCCCTTTTTCGATGGCAATTTTAACATTATCGTCCTATCCTAACCTTATTCTTCGCATATCCTTCCGCGAGTGCTGCTACCTCCACCATCGCCTCCATTTACACACTTACAACAGATTTTCTTAAAACGGAATCGCCGGGTCTAACAAACCTAACATCGTTGACTGTGACCGAACAATTGTTTATAATTGTTAATGGTTCGCTGTCGCGAGCCATATTATAAATATCATACCCTAACATACTAACATAAACGGTGGCGGAGAGAAGAAAATAGTGCGGAACAATATTTCTTTATAACTATCGTAAATATGAAAAGCGAAGAATACGGCTTATATTTTCGGAACCGCAATAATATTTGTAGTATTATGACATAAATTATTTTTTCGAACCCTTGTGGGACCATATTCTTAAGTTTGACCGAAAAAATAAATAATTTGAAAACACAAACCTACAAAGGAGAAAAATCATTGTAAACTATAAATTTTGGATAAGTTTTCTGTGTCAGTTTGTAAATTTAATGTGTTATTTGTAAACTTAATATGTAACATTTGTGACATTGTACGTTTATAATAATTTGACCCCCGATCTAAAATTTAAACATTTTCCTAATCTATTGAATGATCCTAATTTAAACGATGTAATGAAATGATATTGTTGTAGTGTGTTTACGTTCTTTGATTCGCGTCTGTAATTTACGTTTCGTCTGTCCGATGTAGCAAGACGGAAAAGTTTGTAAATGATATTTTGCGAAGACATGTAGTCGATTACATCTTTTCCCTGACTACATACACGTTAAGGTACACATGTTCGAAAATGTTTCTGAAGGATATATGAGACGAATACATTAATATATTATAATAATAATGATAATAATAATCAAAGGAGACAAAAGATGCGTAAACTGTTGTATTAAGGGAATTGACAAAGTGGCATAAGTTCAACAATAACAAATGACAACATTTGCGTCCATTAACAGCTATGCGACGCACCGACGTTGCATAGATTGGCAGATGTGTTCTACCTGGTCTCGCGAATCTCCGCGACGGGACATCGGTGCGAGGTGTCCTGAATAGTTTCATATGCCGACAAGTGCACTTTTTTTTTGTTCCTTTTTATGTGCTCCGTCATCTCTCCAATATTTTTACGCGGAGTTCTGCTTTTCGTTTCACGAAGAGTCTTAAACCTCTTGTTCTGACCCTATTGTTATTCTCACTGTGCTGTTCAATTGTCATTCAACACATGATTCCCTCCGGTGTTTCAAGGGTTAGCGTGCTTGCTCATAACAAAGTCATCCCGGGTTCGATTCCCAATGGGGCCAGAAAACATTTGTAGCTTTTTCACATTAATGTCCCAGTTTCTATAGCTGTGACTACTGGAAAGTCAACCTTACTTCTTCTATCCCCCTCCTACTGCTCCTAGTATCAATAGCTCTAACTACTGCTACTAACACCTCCACGTGGACAAAGATGTTGATTAACCCAGTTAACCGGCCCTCTTAACTAACAATAGCCTACCATTCAACTCCTACCTCCTCTCGCTCCATGTAGATAAGCGCGCTACATTTCCCATTTACAAATACTACTATTATAAACACACGATTGAATACGAGAGGGGTCATAGATAAACCTTGTCGACGTAGAAACCTTTCATTTCTTTTGTATAAACGTGATTCTCCGATACGTCATTGAATGGGCATTGAGGAAATTTTGATAATGGAATGTAATTTCCCCGTCTGCGAAAAGCATATAAAACGAATATCTCCATTTGTTCTATAAATCGTATTTTATCTTGTTTTGTAATAGATTTGAAATATTGAGTTATGACTTGCATACTTGGTAACCCCTTTTCCTGTCTGTAAAATGTTTCCATTTCTCTCAATCACAATAAATTGAAGCGTGATTGCAACTCATGTATTCCCCATTCGAATACGAAAATTGTGAACTCTGAAACATTTTTGATTGTTTGTTCTATCGTGGACAAAAGCCCTGGAAAATTTTTCTCAAAATATACAGCATCAACCTGTTAACAAATGATTTTAAATGAATAAATTCTGTATTCCTTCATGTTTGACTACTGTGTATATACAATTAAGAATCCATTGACTGCTCCGTTTCGAAAACACGAAGAAACACGAGGGAATGTTATTAAACAGAGCAAATTTTAGGGGGATCATCTTATCCCAAATGTTTTATTAGAATATCGTGAAGTAGAAATTAGATTGAAAATTCCACGAATATGATTAGAAGACTTTCCAGGTAAAAAGTAACTACATTAAGCTATTTCTAAGTATACTAATAATATAAGACAAACAAATAAAAAATATATGGTTGTTTAAAGAGTCACTCGCAGTCTTGAATTTTGATGGTATGTTATTTATATTGTCGAGGTAATGGACTCGCGGTCATTTAGAGATAAAATGAACTCAACGTTATATACGAAATTCTAGGTCTGGGAAGTTAACGCTGGTGACCTTATTAAAAAAGGAGTACATAGTTATGATGAGATTTTCCATACTTTGGTTTGCTTTTTAAGGAGGGAAGTTTGTTTCTTCATTTAATATTTTGATTTTGAGATTATGACAGTTTTGAATAGCTTGAAAAAAGACCTCTACGAAATATTAAGACAGTAAAATTACGATTCAATATTTTTTTTGAATTTAAATTCCTTTTGGGTTGCTAGAGTAATATTTTATGTAGAATAAATTTCCATTGCGTTTCTCTCAAAACTAAGTTTTTCAGTATAAATGTATCTTATCCTTGACAATAAGTGAACGAAAAAGCTTGAAATTTTCAGTTTTCATTTCCGTAAAAGCAAGGGAAATTCTGGGGACTACAATATTTAAAATATTGACATTTATAATGATATTACCAATGTTTGTATTGAAAAGTGATTTTTTTATTTAAAAGTTGTGAATAATTTTTTTCCCTATCGGATTTATAATTCTCAAGATCGTAGTTCCGAAGACTAAAAAATATTGCAAAATATCGTAATTTAGAGAAGAGGCACATAAACAAATAATTATTGCAAAAATAATTAACAAATTACGTGATTCAAAAATGTAAGAAAATTTAACAGGAAGAATTATATGATACAGTAGTTAATAAACATTAAGTGAGTCGAGTTGAGAATGGTTAACTTTGAAATTGAAGAAAACAAAACTTGTTTAAACTGAAATGTATATTTTCACAGAATCCGTCCTTAAAGAACACGGATCGTTGTAAAAACCTATTTTCATTCCCTTGATTTGACCGACTTTTTTCCTCGCGCGAAAGACAAATGTGGACATACTTATTCCCTCAAGTCGCACCTGTTGATTCGAATATCTTCTGTGACGAACGTGGAAACTTACGCATATGAAAAGTTATTGCTTGCAGATTCTGTGCTATCATCTCTTCGAGGAAACAAGGTTTCTAAAAAAAACTATAAACTTTTCTATCACTTGTGTTTGTTCTCTGAATTGTCTTAGATTGTTTTAACAGAATTCTACTCATTACAAAAAACGGCATACGTGACTTCCCAATATTAAACTGCAAAATATATGATGGACGATTGACACCCAAGATTAATATTAATCATACTCGATCTATTAAAAGCAATGAAAACATGTATTAGAAAATTTTGAAACCAGGCACATGCGATGAACGAAATACAACTTGTTTTTTCGTAATAATTTTTTTTCACTCTTTCAGTGTAATAAAATTGTCCTCGTTTGCACGTGCAACACTAGACAGTTTCATATTTAGAGTATTCATTCCTCTTTACCTAAATCATGAGTACTAGGAAAATCTTGAACTATTCTGACATTTCTTCCACCATTCCAATGATTTTGACAGGAAAGTGAACATTTGTACGCCACATTCTACTATGGCAGGTCATGGATGTTTATTCATTGTAACCAAGTAAAAGTCCTTGAAATAGGCTTATGCGAAGAAAGGTGAATATTATTTTGAAGTGAAACTTGTCTTAATACGTCACGGAATTCGAGATGTGATGCCGTTCGTCACGACATCGAGCGGAAGGGTGCAAAGCGAGAGAGAATCAACAAACCAGGCCTCGTGGCATTTAAGTAATTTCATTTTGTAACTAAAGAAAAGATACATTAAATACCGCAGTCAAATTAGCGTTTGAATTCATAAATCAAGAAAGGTACTTTTAAATGTTGAAAAATTCTTGAATGTGTTCTCTAGGGCGGGGAAATGGA
The DNA here is from genome assembly GCA_002313205.1 of Laupala kohalensis. Taxonomy (NCBI): domain Eukaryota; kingdom Metazoa; phylum Arthropoda; class Insecta; order Orthoptera; family Trigonidiidae; genus Laupala; species Laupala kohalensis. The sequence continues at coordinate 1,228,410 of NNCF01126165.1, read as the reverse complement.
TTAATTTTAGTGAAAGAGTGGTAGAAATCGGTAAAGGGTTAATGAAGAAGATTAAATTCAAAATATGTAAGTCAACGATCGATCGAGAAATAAACAAACCGCTTAATTTCGATACAAAACAATATGCGGAGAATGAGTTGATGGTTTGAATGGGTGTGATGGTCATTTTGAAAGAAAGAAAGTACCGTAATTCTAATTAAGAAAATTTTAAATCGCTATATTTTTAGAGAATGACAATACCTAATATTAGATGAGAATGCCCATCATAAATAATCAAAGTCTTACGACTTTTATAGGACGAACAGGATATATTTTGTGATTAAAAGCTTACATCGTTTTGACTATACTCGTATGTTGAAGTCGTCGTCAGGTGGAACAAACTGAGACGAGAAACAACAGAACAGTTTAAACTTAAATATAATTCAAAACATGTTTACAAAAAAGCAGGAACTACACAAACATGTTATAATATAGTATTGTAAATACCAGATAGCTGTTCTGTGTCCGTGCGTAAATCCAAACTCCCGGGTGTATTTTAAATAAATAACATTTGTATAAATAACTTTATTTGTTGTAGAATCCCATCATAATGCCAGGAAACAAAGGAAGTTTCACTTTGAAAGTGCAGTTTTTATGAACTACCCAACACATGGTTTTTCTCAATTTCTCTGTGCAATAATCCTCATTCTTTGTGTATCCTTTTATTGTTTTATTGCCACTCTCCTCACTATTTCGCTTTTCCCTATTTCCACAAGCAAAATCCACTCTCGGAAGCCTCAGTCGTCAACAGCATTTTCACCCCCTGCGCCAAGAGGCCATCTTCGACTGGCGGCTAATGGGTGATTACCCCTCGAAAGAGTCTGTCTTTCTCTCGTTTCCCCCCCTCGTTTCTCTTCCAAGACTTCGTTAGAGCTGTCTTTCAATGCGGTGACTGCTCTCTCTTTCCTTCTCTCTCTCTCTTTCCTTCTCTCTCTCTCTTTCCTTCCCTCTCTCTCTTTCCTTCTCTCTCTCTCTTTCCTTCTCTCTCTCTTTCCTTCTCTCTCTCTCTTTCCTTCTCTCTCTCTCTCTTTCCTTCTCTCTCTCTCTCTTTCCTTCTCTCTCTCTCTCTTTCCTTCTCTCTCTCTCTTTCCTTCCCTCTCTCTCTCTTTCTCTCGTCCGGGGTTTGTTTTCCTCCTCAGCTCTTGATTGAGGTTTTAACGAGGGAAGGGTTCCATTCAATATTAGCATCGATACATCTCGATCCCAAATTCAATTTTTATATCGATGTTCACACGTGGAGGAGACGCTAACACTCTCATGAAAAATAAGGAAGCTGTCCACGGTGCTGATGGGTCAAGGAATTTGCATGTTTTTTTTAGAAAACAAAGGATGATGTAAAAGGTGCTGGTAGATCAATAAAATATATGAAGTTGATTTTAGTGTGAATATTTCTACTTTATCGTGATAAAAAATCATGGAAGTGTATTTAACACAACGACTTTACTTAACATAATATAACGAGTATTTCAACGATACTCGTTCCCAATACTTTGCAATTCTTTTTGCTCTCGGAGTTGCGTGAACACAAAGAAACTGTATGAATGTTGATGGGTGGATGAGTTGTGCTTCCGATTATGATATTTTCTTTATTTTTTAATTATATTTTTTAGCATGTTTTTATAATGTCATACACATTTTTACCATGTAAATGTATAACTGAGAAGTTAAGTGTATGAAAAGGTCTTAACTTGTAAATAAAGATGCGTTATTATTATTATTATTATTATTATTATTATTATTATCATCTTTTAAATCAGTCCCATAAAACATATCAGTATCTAAGAAAAGGCCACAACGAATTTAAGACATAAATGTGGACAATTTGACGTGGCGAAAAGCTATAAACCATAGACATAAAAGGAGTCTTGAAGAAAATCGAGAAGTCAAGTTGGTACCAACAAATGAATATTTTTTTATCACAGCTGTTACATTCTCTACTAAAAAATAATACTCTGAGTAATGTATTTCAAATAACTAAATCACAAAATCTATCTTTCGAAATATTGTAGTACGGTGAAGTATTGCTATTCGAAATGCTATCATAGTACTATATATAGTATTTTATAACCAATGAGTAAATTAATTTATTGTCCTCCACGTGGCCATATGCAGTTTTTAACGGTTTCTTTGTCAATAAATTTATTATTATTATTATTATTATTATTATTATACTTGATATGATATCGATTTATTTAAGGCGAATTATTTAAGGTGTTAACTTCTAAGTTAGTTTCGCAACTTCCATCAAACAAACCTGAGGTATATATTCTAACGGTCCAAAATATTGCGAACGCTTCATTTTCCTCGCTTGGCAGGTAAGCCTCATTATTCCATGCAAAACGAATTTACACGCGGAAGACTTGGCTGACAGCGTCTTAGTCTTAGCTCTAAATCTCCGTCTTCGCAGAGACAGTTAGTCAACGTTCCACCTCTCTCGAGGAGTAAGATAAGGAACGGGAGGGGTAAGGGAAGGGACGCGGTTAAGGGACAAAATCCCGAGGAAAACGCTGGGGATGGGGAATGAGAGGGAGTGACGGCAGTGATCTCAAAAGGCGGCCTCGTCGCACCCCGTTTGCGATGAAACAATAAAAAAGTTATTAAAGTGCGGGTCCTTTATAATTGGCACTTGTCACCCAGGTACCGCACCCAGCGTTCTCGTATCTTACGANCCCACCACCACCCCCACTTCCTATAACCATTTTACTTCCCTTTTCTTCTCACTTTTGTGTATCTTCTCTTGCGGCATTTCTCTTGCACCTCTGCATCCCATTAAAAACAACACTTCTTCTCCCATGCTTGATCACGCATTTCTCTGTGACCCAACTCCTTACTTTCACCTCACTTCCTTTGCTCTGTCCCCTTTCTTTTGTTCTCTTCGCTGACGTCGCGCAGTGGGACGAACTCAGATTATACGGGGAGAAAATGAATCACTTGGGCAAATCTTCAATTTCAAATTCAGGAAAATGTTTCGAAGAAGGTATTATCTTTCAAGTTAAGTGCACAATAGAAATATTCATTGCATTTATCACAAAAATTTAAACAACACAATTTATCATACAAACTCTCTAAAAAAGAGTCAGAATGAAAATTCTTCGAGATAACAGTCAGTCTATATTTCATTCACAGAATCGCGTATTACGTTTTTAATGTAAAAGTAAGTAAGACTTTACATTAAGAACTTTGTGCATAAAAACTTGTTAAAACGATCTTTACTACGAACCTAGGGTAGAATCTAAAGAAAAACTGAAAACATCTTTAAGTTGCAAATAACATTCATATTTTGACGTGATTTTACATGTCCATCACTGAATTGTTTTCATTAAATACCAAGTTTCAACCGTGTCGTTTATATTAATAACTTGAGAATACTTAGTTAACTTTCACTTCGAACATTTTGTTTACATGCTCTACGCAAGGAGAGAATCGCCATCGTCCATACGTTTTTATTCGAACATCAAAAAGGTTCCGTTTATTTTTAACCTTGTAGATGTATGTGAAGCAGTGTCGGATTAAGGAAGTTTTAGTCCCGAAGGAATTACTCATTTATAGTCTCTTTTCAGATATCTTGATTATTAGCTTCTATTTCACCAATTGCAAACAAATTACGTACAAAACAACATGACAATATTCTTAAGCTGCCTCTGAAGGATTCCAAGAAGGTTTGTTTGAAAAGCCGGTATAAATTTATCCAGGATATCTCTTATCTTAAACTAGTCTATTGTTACAAACGGATTAAAAGACAAAACTGATTAAAACTAACAATCTATTTATTCTTATATGTTAGGTTTTTTAAATCATAAAGTTGTTAGTTATTTTGTGTCTATATATTCATTTCAAATTATTATGGAACCCTTTGAAATTGGGGCCCCGGTACACTGTCTAGTTGGATAATCCGACCTTCATTGTCGAGGCACAACACGCTAATTTACTAATGTCTTTCACGTATCTTAAACAAAGTATTGGCGTTTACTTTGAATCGTTACGTAATAACACAGTATTTTCACGTCTGGTATTTTTAACTACACCCCAACATTCAGACTGATTCCCAGGCCCACCCTTCCTGCTGTAAATGAGTACCGGGTCTATCCTGGGGTCAAACCAGCCGGAGCGAGATGTTGGCCACATCTCCTCCTAGTGCTGAAGCCAAGAAATTGCGGAGCTCTATCCTCCGCGAACCCCTTGGGCACCTTCGGGGTCTGTTGTGCGACAGTTTGACTTTTTTTGACCCGTCTGTTAATTTCGTTCTTCACAAAAAGTGCAAATAATGATAAAAACGGTCCCTCAACAGGCCCCCCAAGATGTGCTTCTGGGGTGGGGCTTAGCAATTACTAGGTCCCGGCATTAGAACGAGGGTTTTTGATCTTTTCAAAATATCTCATCATTTTCGAAGAATTTCAATTTGTGCTATGGAATTTCTTAAAGTAAACTTAATTTCATACGAAATTTCAAGAGGGGCGGACTTTTGTTTTATCCACTGACACTATACTTTCATCCCATTGTAAAATTCGTGTAAGTTTTTTCTCGTTATCTTTTCGTAGTGAGAGACGAAAACGCTCCCTGTGCCCCAAGTTGCTTCTACGTGAGAAGTCTGTCTGTTNCTGGCTGGCTGGCTGGCTGGCGAGTAGAATAAGTAGGGCGCGCTCTTGTTTTCATGTTCCAGAAACACATCTATTTTTGTTTCTCCAGCTCCCCTTCATTTGTTCTGTAGTTTATTTCTTTTCTAGCTAAGTTGAGGAAAATGTAGGTTTCATTTTAGCATAAATATTTTTACTGTATCTAATCACATCGCAGTATAAAATTTAAATGTATATTACATATAACCTTTTGAGCTCTTCTAGATAATAGTTGATAATCTGAGAAATGAAAGATTGGTTATAGTTGTGCCTCACCTACGTCATTTTTATGGTGTATTACCTATTTTGTAACATAATGAACNATGGGTATAAGTTATGATAATTATAATTAATAAAAGGTTCGGACTTCAGATGTGAATTAACAACGTATATTCTGATACTAGTACAAACATTTATAATAATTACACACTTCAAGTAATCCCCACATAAATCACAAGAACAAATGTAAAAACCCTTTTTCATACAAATTGCGTCACGTAGTTTCTAGCTCACAAATAATGGATCGTGCACTTACATCAATTAATACCCTAAAATTTAATACAATGCAACACTATGTTCAAAAACTAAGCACGAAATGAGCTCTTATTATTTCTTTATCTTGAGGTTCTATCAAAAGTTCATCAATTTACTTGATTTTTAATCTTCGTTCTTCTCGGAATGTTTCAAAATTGGGTTACAGTTAATTCGGAAAAAATAACTATTCCAATGCAATTTTCTCTTTATTCAAGATACTCATTTAGCATCGAATTACAACAATTTAAGTTATGTTCCCTAGCTCACGAAACACACTGGAACAAAGTTCGCCTCACAGAGACGTAATACTCACAAAACAGCGAATTATTCTTCAGAAATCGTCGTGTTCTCACCAGTTCGAGAATACCTCTCGTACTCGACAGGCTGCCCTCAGCTGTGTTGCTGATGACCTTGAATCGACGGCGTGCTCCCAAGCTTCCTCACCACGTGGCCTCGTCTGCT
>NNCF01126165.1:1200538-1213834 GCA_002313205.1 Laupala kohalensis | reverse complement strand
CTTTGTAGTACATTTTACTTTGTAGTACATTTTACTTTGTAGTACATTTTACTTTGTAGTACATTTTACTTTGTAGTATTTTTACATCAATTTTATCTATCGGTCAGCGGACATATGAGAAAAATATTTAGTTTTTTTGAGTCGTGAAATGCATAAATTACGAAACTGTTGAGCTCCGCCGCCGTGTTTTTACGTTTCGTCCTCGTGTATTTCAAACGAGTCAAACGAGTTCCTAAATATTGTTCGCACTATAATATTAACCGATAGACAGAAATTAAATCATGGTTTTTCACCATTATCATTCATATTGTTGTTTCATGACAGTTACAATATGAAATGTAGAAAACAATTATATATCTCAGACATTTGACTAACTTTCAGTGCTGTTCCCACCTTAAGCGACTTTTATGTGGACATTTGGGTACACTCATTGACGTCATCTATTGTGGCAGGTGTGGTGGAGCTAATTTTAGGAGTAGCGGAAATTTACGAATTAATAGATATCGTGGCGGATTTCTTATATAGGTTCTTTAGGCTTTGTCTAGGGGCGTGTTTATTGTAACAATAAATCGTGAATTTAGTGTTATTTCAACTCTTGTGATTTTTAAACACTATACTCAGAATAATCTATAGTTCGATAATAATTGGTACATGTAAAATACTTTTTTTTGTTAAATTACAAACATATTTACATTCTATTAGTATTATAACTCGCAGCTAACTTTTCATCTTATCTAGGAACTTTTGCTGAAATTTTTGAATTCGCCTCTGCCTAAGGGCTCTTGATCGGAATTGATGGGATGGTCCCTTGCTTGCTTCCGGAGAGTAAATTAGTTTATTGTCCTCCACGTGGTCATACGCAGTTTGTAACTGCTTTTTTGACAATAAAATTATTATTATTATTATTATTATTATTGATATGAACCATATTAATCAGGTGGGAAGGGATTATTGTATTAAGGAGAATATATTTTTTATTGATGACATATTGATCATACATCAATCAAGTATGAAAAGGAATATTGTATTAAGAGGAATCGGTACTGTTAATACGTAGGAGACTATGACAACGTAATCTTCATTTAAATACCTCATACTCTGGTGGCCAATGATAGGAATGCAGTTCTCTATCGGAAAAAAGAAAAGAAAAGTTTACATTTATTATAGGGTTTTAAATGTGAATAATTTATATTCAACGTTTTTTTCAGTAGAAGTACATTTTCAGTCATAATAAATTGCAGTCCACTGATTCTATCCTCTGAATTTAACGATCTTCAATGATGGAATACCTATAACCTATAAGTGCAATAAAATCCCAAATTTTAAACTTGATAAAACCAATGTATTTCATTTCTCTGGAGGATATTGTACGATGAATTGCTTCAAATATCTATTCTTACAATCGAGAGTATTCGATACCCAAATTGGCAGCGCACCATTTAACGGAGTGATTTAGTACGCTTAAAGAGTCCAATGGTTGCTTATGTCTCCATTCCCTTAATACATATTCTTTTGCTGGGAGTTCCCTAGTATCTCGTTATTTGCATACTGTTGTTAATGATCATCCGTTATCAATGTCATCCAAATGAATCTTAAGTGCCCTGCAATATGGAAATTAAAAGTAATCAAATTAATTGATCAACTTTGTCGTGATATCTTTGAGTAACCCTACACAATCGAGAAAAGATTATAAATATAAATACAAAAAACGATGTAAGACGCAAAAATGATGTAAATTAACACTTTTAAATTGATTTGTAGGGAGTAAATTTTTTAATTGATTTTTTATAGAGACAATTAGAAAATATGATATACTCTATTGTTCAACTTTGAACAATTTCATAAGTTCATTCTCACAACATGAAAGAGGTTTCTTTTAATTCCTATACTTATGACTTTTTACAGTAAAAGCAAAAGTTCCTTTTTCTTATATTAAAAAAAGGGAGAGTGGTTTGACGGAAATTTCTATCTGGTTTCAAAAGTATTCATTAAACAAGGAAATGATCAGCCAAATGCCAACAACTAATATTACAATAGTCTTTGACGGGAAAAATTATGATATATAGTTATGATATCTAAGCATAATCTTATATGATCATAATCATGTAAAAGTTACGTTTTTTTCCTGCAATCAATTTTATTATGAAAGGAAGAGTGAGAGTGAGATATTGAACTCGATTTCCAGAAAACAAACATCAGCTTTTAAGTAAGGTAAACCCATGCACAGTCTTGGCGTAACGGTAAAGAGACTTACACTCAATCTGGACATTGGGCTGAAAATCTTGAAACTGTACCACGGTACTGATTTACTTCGCTCATCAAGAAGCTTGGGTTACGTACATGATATTTTTCAATCTGATCAACACGAAATTTATTAAATTAATTTTGACATGCTAGAATAATCTTGTGCCCCCCACCAAATTAAGTATGTTTTGGGAAATTAAAGGAGTAAGGAGTTGAAGAACATAAACCATCAGAAGAGAAATAATACTACCCTTTTTGAAGATTCCCAATATCTATTGTGTTATTTTTTAACACAACGTTTCTACCCTAGATTTGGGGTTTCATCATGTGTAACAAATGGCTCAAACATACGGTCACTAGTTACACCTGAAGAAGGCCCAAACATACGGTCACTTGTTACACCTGAAGAAGGCCCAAACATACGATTCGCTCAAAGACTGTCGTATAATTTTTATTTTATAATTCTTGATTATAAAATGGGCGTGAAAAGTAGAATGAAATATCGCAGAGGTCATAACTTTATAAATCTACACGATGAAGAGAGACAGAGAGAGCGAGCAACTCCTCTCGCGACAGCTTCGTTTACTTTACAGCCGCAGCGCACAGCGCTCCCCACTTTGCGGATTACTGCTTCGGCGTCTTGTGTCGCGAAATGGGTGTTCGTTGTTACATGCCTTTGTCGTCGTTATGATGCTCCTTGCTGTGAGCTAAGTCACATTAATGGAATTGGAATTTTACTCAAGTCTGCTTTTACTTGGTTCTATATAGCACGCTTCAAATATTTAATCAGAGTTGGGTAAATGCTGGTTTATACAAAGAGAACTCGCCAAAAAATGGAGGGATGAGAGAACATGTTAATAGGAGAAAAATATCATAGTTACACATGTCCGGAAAAGATAAAATGACACGTAGGCAGTATAACAAAAGACAAAAAAGAATCTAAATTGGGCCCACTTAAATTTCCTATTTCAGTTCAATACAAAAAGTCACATGGCACTAAACACCGTATATTACACTAAAATATTACGAGAAAAGAAAATAATCATATAGAAATAAAAATATGTAATAATTAATGAGCTAATGACATATTTAACAGAACAATGTTTCAAAATATTTAACATCACATTACATAGTACATTCCTGACATAATAAATGTACATAGTAGTACATATTGTATGAATTATTATCCACCTTAAAACTTTTTACAATAGCCTTATAAGCTGATATAAAAACTGTGCCTCCAAGATATAGCAAAAATTTGTTGCACAAAAATGATATATCTCGAAAACGGTGCAACATACAGCAATGCGTTTTAGCAATTTATCCGAACAATGGAAGTGCTTATATTTATATTTTCAACGTTTTTAGTTTTAAGAAACCGGAAGTGGAGCAAGTAAATGAAGTAGGAATAAGTTGCCCAGAAATAGGCTTCAATTCCCAGTGCATTCAAAAGTCAAATCTCAAGTTTACTCTGTCTTCGTATTGTTGTATCATCTTAGGGAGACATTTCCGGACATGTGTACCTTGATGACCTTTTCCCTCCTATTAATGTGCTCTATCAACCCTCCATTTTGTTTAAGTGAATTACAGGGACATTTTGTATTATTTCAAGAGAAACATGTTTACAAGCGGGTGAGATATAATTTTTTTTTGAAACTTAACAAAATCTTCGGAATGGTGAAGATATCAGAAAACCTTTTTTTTTTCGTGTATTACATTTTAATATAATATTTTCTTTCTATAATATTTGAAAATTGGTTGAATGTGAAGCACAGTAATTTAAGTACCGTACATATTTTAAACTTTATTTAGGTAATGCAAAAAAAGTTAAAATCGAATCCGAATTTTAGTTAAAAAATTAGTGACAGTATTGCCGATGGGTAATATACCGAAGTTCGCAATCAATACGGCGATTCGGACTTGGTTACGAGCAAAATATGAGAATGATAACATTTTGTATAAGAAAAAAAACGTACTTAATATTGGCTTAATATAGCAACTATGCGCTTTTGAAGAGTTAACTATTAAAAAAGGATGCGATAGACTAGAACCCTCCTTAACCGGTCTCAGATTAACCATCCTGTCTTGTGGAACAGTTTTTTCTTCCAGTGAATTATAGCTGGCAGATCGTGTCTCAAACATTGTTTGACGGGTCTTTCCAAGAAAGTTCCTGGAAAGTAAGACGGTGTAATGCGACGTTAGGTGGGCGATGTGTTAGTGTTTTCGAGGCGGGAAGATCGGATGAGGGGGAGGGGGATCATCGCGATACGTCCATTTTTTTCTGAATCACTCCTTTCGTGTTTTAAGTATGTACATCCAGTACAATAAGATAGTTGCAAGTTGTCTCATTTGCTTGTTTATTTGTTATTACCCGAATAAATTGTAGGGTCTTCTTAAAAGAAGACCTATTTTTGACGGGATCCTCGAATTAACCGGGTAAGCGGGTAACCGGCTGGGATCTCTCTCCCCACCAGACCAGTGAAAAGAGATTCTACTGAACTCGTACTTAAATATTACGTTCATACTTGTAAGATAATAAAGTCACATCTCTATTATTTGATTAAAAATATAAATTTCTATTAGCTTAAGAGAATATTGTGAGACGTAATCCTTAGAATATTCCGTGTTATAAAATTAACATAATACTTCCCCTGAAACTCCCGTGTAACGCAACCAGCATTGTTTAAGTACCTTGCGGGCAACAGATTGGAAGTAACGAACACCTGAAACACGACAGTTTTAAGATATAGCGTAAGGGACGCCAAAGTAACCACGTAATATGACAGACAAAAGATCTTATTTTCTTGATAGGTCTCGTATAACTTAAATAATAATTAATTTTGTTATATATTATACACAAGGAAGAACTGCCATCAACCCAATATGTTGCCAATCTACCGAGAAAAAGTTTGCATATTCGAGATTTCACAGTGATTTATGTATTTTATTAAATGTGTACATGGCCATCTTATCCTGTGTTGTACTAGGAATAGATAGATTATCTAGTTGGTGGTACTGGTTCAGGAACACGAATCGTGTGATATGTTGGTAGTGTGATAAAAACATTTAACGATCGAGCTCACACGTGACAGGTGGAGTCATTAAGGTGTAATGGTACAGGGACAACTCTTGGCCGAACCGAAAATGTTACTTTTATCAGACTTCCGTCCACAGCAGTGGGTCCATCTCCTCTTGAAGAACACGAGCCGTAGTGTTTTAATGCCTGCTCAGTTTTATGGCATGAGAGTTTTAATGCTGCTTCCTCACTGGTCCGCTACAACTGATATAACATCCATGCGCGCACCCTAGGGGACTGTTACCAAACTGAAATTGAGAAGTTCGTTTGTAACCTTTTCATGATTTCACCTCAGCGCGTAGTTTATTTTATTTTTATTCTTTTTAAACTTGTTTTAAACTGCATGTATATGAATTTTATATTTTATTTTTATTCTTATCTAATAGTGTGCTGCAATGTTAAATCCACCTCTGACTCAGGACCCTTGATTGGAATTGATAGGATGGTCACTTGCTTGCTTCCGTAGGTAAATTAGTTTGTCCTTCACGTGGTCATTTTCAGTTTTTAACTGCTTTTTTGACAGTAAAAATATTATTATATACTGAAAATACATTACATATTTTGTATGTGTTCGAATGTTATGTTGCTTAAATATATTCTTTAAAAAAATTAAATTTATCTTTATTATATTTTTATTCCTAAAGCAATTCTGATATTCACGGGCATACCGAATGTGAAGAGTACAGATTCATATAAAATATAGTAGAATGTTTGAACATGGGCAGGTGATATGTTAACCAAACTAAAATAGGCCCCGTCTAGTTTCCATACCGTGTATTTCAAGGGAATTTTTTGTTAACGTCCATAAACAACGCAAAAAATATATTAGTTAAACCAACTATGTACTTCATATTTTTTTGTCATTCTCTATTCAAACAACGTTCTAAAATTACTTAAGTTAAATTTTTAATATTACGCCCATTACTACCAAACGCATATCATTGCTCGTGTTACACTTAAACACAGCACTGTCTATTAGATATGAAGATGATGTAATAATAAGATAAGTAGCGGCACTGATTGAGAATAGAAAAGGACAGAAGTCATTTCTAGAGATGTTGGAATCGAAAATTAAATAAATATTTCAGCTACGTAATGTTTATTCCTTGGATAATATTGAATGCACTAGAGGAAATACTATTTTTTGTGTTGTGTATTGTCAGAAACGAAAATTTCCAAGCCATTCATAATTAAATAACGAAGCACACAGGTGGTTCGAACAGTTTAATTTTCATTTCAGAACCGAATGTTGCATGAAAAGTGAAACGCATTGAAATGACATTAAAAACGTAGTTTTCCAGTCGAAATGTTTTCCTCTCGTAACCTGATTTTGAATCGTTACTCGAAACGTGATGCGCTTGTTGGTGGAAAAGTTGATAATTCACTCGTGAGATTTTTGTACGTTGATTTTTGCATTTATTTTATTATGATGTCTGTGAGGACTGAAAGTATTCTTTTAGAATGTAATATATCAGAATTGTTGTATTCTTTTGGTATATATGGTTGCATTATCAGTGTTATTTATTAATAAAGAGAAAAAAATTACTAACACCTAGTCTTAGACTAATAACTTATTTTAGCTTCATCTAACTTTCATAAATAACATAAAAAACAAGTATCACTCAGTAGTTCAACTTGTGTTTGATTTCATAAATCATTTATTGTTTTCAGAGGTTGGTTAGGCACTTGTCACTTTTGTTTTCTTATTACACGAGTCACTTCGTTAAGTTCAAGAATTGAATGCAAATGGTTTCACCCTCTTTGACCGTCGCAGGAAGCCATAATTATCAAGTAGTCAACCTCTGTATTGACATGCTTCTGGAGCTTTTCTTCTTTTGATTACTGGCAAATTTTTTATTTCTTGATTGACCATATCAGTGGTATTAAATGCTAAAAAGAATTTAGATTGATCCTGTCAAATTTTGTTGAGCAATACTTTTTTTGCAATGAACATCGTACAATGTTCAAGACATTTCCTTTCGTTCCTTTTATTGTATTATTAGAATATTTTAGGCAAGTTTTCGTCATTTTTTTTAGAATTCTTTGATGTATTGCACAGTTAAGTGTTGATCTGTATGAGTAATTTGTAGCACAATCTTTGAAATAAATTAATGTGTAATAAATAAAAAATTAAGTTATAAGTACTCGTAGGATTAATTTATAACTTCCGTGTTTTTGATTCCTTTGTACGCAACCTTAAGCGCTTAGACGCGATCCCTGCTTGAAGCTCTGTTAATTCTTTTAAAGTATCCACTTCTTTACTGGGGACAAGAGAGACTACTATTAATATAAATGGATATTCGCTGTTGCGGCCAGAGATTCAGTCAGTGACTTTTCTACCGGTCCATTTTTCACAGACATTTCTTCTCTGTTCTCTCTCATCCCATCGAGTGTCTTGACGTAATAACAGGCGAAATGACCGACGGAGGCGATCACAGCTCAAACGCTTTGATTGAAGTCTCCAGTTGTCGTTTGTTGAGCGCTCGAAGTGAACGAACTGAGCTTCCTATTGAAGCAGCGCTTTCCCCGGGGAAGTGGACGACACGCTTACTGCGATCGCCGATATTAGATATTGCCGGAGTAATGGAGATCTGCGATTTCTTTCATCAGCGGATACGTAGGTGTTCATAAAACGATGTCGAGACCTAGTCATAAAGAGTCGTTTCCTGGGGGCAAATTCATGCTTTTTAATGCACGAGATGAATCAGGACGTTACAGAAGCCGTAACGAAAATGGACAACTGCCTATGTTTGAGATCAGCAGGGGAATTGGAATTGTTGTATTATATTTGCGTACAGGCAACCATCACATCGCGGTATCACAACCCCAACTTCTTCGTAGATTTCTCCGATTTCCTAAATGATCTAGGAAGTAAGTTTCCGGGAACTGATTTCCGCATTATGGGTGATTTTATCGCAAGAGTCGGTTCGGCAAATGCGTCTGTTTCTCTAAATGATGTAGGAGGATCGTGTGACTGGAGACAGCTGCGTAGAGCCAGTAAAGATGAGATCACCGCTGGAGGGGGATACGAGCTCCTCGAATTTGTTGATTTATTTGAATTAGATATCTTTTACGGGAAATACGGTGAAGACATGGAAGGGCATTATTTATACATTTATAAATAGTTAGAGAAGTAGCGTCGTTGACATTGCGCTGGGAAGTCAAGGAACAGTCGAACGGTTAGTGAACTTCAAAATTGGAGACAGAAGTGAACCGAACCATCTCCCATTAAATATTGTTTTGAAATTGAACAAATCCTCTCCACATCTTCAACCCGTGGTATGTCGCAAAATGGAATGAGGAAAAGAAAGAAGAATTCGCGGTCGCGCTAGTTGAGGCTCTTCGTGGACGGACGGGGTGAGGGGGCGGAGGACGCGCAAGCCGCAACTATTTAAAAGGCGCTGTGTGATGCATGTAAATGAATGAAAAGCATATTAAGAACGCAGACAAAAAGAAGGAAAATTGGTTTGACTCAGAATGTCACAATAGCCACAGAAGAGCTACCAAAGCTCTGCAAATTTATCGTATACTTGGCACTCAGGCAGCTCGTCATACTACGTTACATATTCACAAGTATATAAATTTTTACTCATAAGAAATGTCGTTGGTAAGCAAAAGAGTAGAAAGGATTCTGAAAGCAACAAAGCGAAACGCAGTCTGGGACACATTCAAAGCGATTAAATCTTCAAGGAGGGAAAGAAGTAGTATAACACCTGATCAGTAGTTAGAATATTTTAAAAATCTCTGCCGTCAACAACCGATGTAATTAAGCGAAGGAGAAGTAGTTACGTACGGATTTGTTTCAGAGTGGGTTGAAGGACAAGATCGTGATATATCATATGACGAAGTAAATTCTACTATAGATTACAAATAAGCATCAGGGATTGATGAATTTTAACCCTAGTTTATTAAGGAATTATGGCGGTTAGATCCGAACATATTTAATAATATACAAGACTCGGGTGTTTGCCCGTCGCTTTGGACTAAAGCTGTTCTGATACCTATCTTTAAACGTAAAGGTAATATTCACTCACCAGAAAACTATCGTGGTATCTCGTTACTACCAATTTTGGGAAAAACGTTTTGTCGCGTAGTAAACGAAAGACTAAAAAAGTGGTGTGATATAAACAAGGTTCTAACCCCTTTCCAATGCGCTTTCCAGGAGGGTGTCTCTACCATGCATAACGTTTTCACCATAGATACTCTCATTAAGAGAGAAATAAACCGGAAAAGATGTAAATTGTATTGTGGATTCGTCGATTTTGAAAAAGGGTTTGACACTGTCAATAGGGAAAAGTCATGGGCAAAAGTAAACAGCAAGGGAATTTCTTCTAAAATTATAAACTTACTTAATGGAATATACCAGGATGTGGGTCGTGTGTCTCTGGCCTTCTTTACACCCACGATCTAGTTCTCTTCTCAAGATCAATAAAGAGTCTCTAAGAGGGTCTAAACACACTTGAATAGTTCTGCTCGGATCTTTCACTGAAAGTCAATGGATCGAAAACCAAAATTATAGCTTTCAAAAACGGTACAGAGCATAGTAAAAATGATATTTGGGCATTCGGAAATGAAGATATAGAAAGAGTCAAAACGTTTAAGTATTCAGGAATTAACTTCAATATGAACGGGTCTTGGAACTAGCAAATTAAACTGCACGCGTAAAAGGCATGGCTGCTCTAAAAATAATAAAGCAAATGAGAAACACTGACTTGGATCACAGAGATTTTGTTTGTGATAAAGTGTTCCGTGGTGCTTTTACGGCAGCCATGACGTACGGGGCTGCAATTTGGGGACTCGAATCAAGCACCAAAATCCTTGAATCTGTAGTAGTAAATTATTTGAAAAATATTATACGATTATCTCGTAATGTTTCAAACTCTGGAATTTTCAAAGAATTTGGATACTCAGGAATTAGTGTTGAAATTCAACTGCGTGCAATAAAGTTTTTCGTTAAATTATTCAGGGAAGGAAACTCTCTTGCAGCCGCATGTCTTCGCGAAGAGAGTTTAAGGGAGTATCCAACCGGGTGGGTTGGAAAAGTAAAAAAAGGTCTTGTGCCGGATGGGCCTGGGTAACATGTGGGAAGAATTTATCTACAATAATGTTATATGTATCGATAACATTAAAAGAAGGATAATGGACATACAGTCGCAAATACTCGAAGCAGATCGGCTGGATAAAATATCACTTTCTCTACAGAAACTTCTCGTCTCAGGTTGGGGTAGGGAAAACTATATAGATCAGTTAGGGATGAAAGCGCGATGTGGTCTAACTTCATTTCGAACGGGCGGTTGGGTTCTTAAAACAACAACAACAATCGAGAGGAACGTCGTCTGCGTTCTCTGCGGGGAAACAGCATCGGGTACATATCCCGATAACGTGCGAGGCGACAGAAAGATGGCGTCTAAGTTGGATTCAAAGGGAACGTTTGGAACAGGATAGAAATGAATGATTAGGAATAATAATACTAAGGGAGGGCAACAAAGAATTCAAGGAACTATTAGGTATTTTTCTATGGCAAGTGAGGGTAATAAGGGAAATATTAATTCGCGAATTTGAAAAGAAATAAATAGAAATTTTAAATACATCAATCTAATCAAAATAGATTTACTGTTCTTTATTTTTTCGGTCGTTTATTAAGGTAATATTTTCATTTATGTGCCAACAGAGGGTGCGTGAAAAATGATTCTGCCGGGAGGATATGTACTTTCTTTTCCTGAGAGGTTTCGCATTCAAAGAGCAGACGATCGAGAGAAGTCACCGAGACACCTGTTCGGAGCTCCACAGCACCGCGAGGGAGGGACGACAGAACATAACGTGTTAACTAGCTTATTATTGCCCCGACCGCTGGTTTTCCGTGGTTCCCAACGGTGCTTACCGAATACTCTAGTTGCAGTCTTCCGCTTACGATCGAAAAACATCACAACTTTCAGTATATCCGCCAAATGCCACTCTTATGCCTCATTTTCTTTATCGTTTATTTATTTCCTCTACTCTATCTAATAATCAGTTTAGTCTCGATTGCCCGTTAATGAAACTAGAAATTTGTTAAGAGTCAATACTAGGGTACAATATGCACAGCCCACGACAAGGGCTCTTTTAGCGGCGCATGGGACCTCTGCCACACCAATATAATATGATAAATCTCTAAAAATTGTATTTCTGTTTATGTATATGTAAATAAAACCCATTTTGATTTGATGTCTCCAGTAGCAATAGTCTTTCCGATGCCCTTCCTACAGTGTTTTTGTTCCATCCCTTCGCTCTGCAACCTTTCATGAACTGCGAAGAGAGAAGAGTTGGTGGTTTCGGTTAATAAGTGATCTCTCAAGGGATTTTGTTAGACCTCTTGAGGTGGCGGACCTCAAGGAAAAGTGACTGGAAAAAGGAAAAGGGAAAATGTTTCTTTGCTGTTTTTCACTGCATTTACGTCGAAGTAAAATTAAAAAAACGTGCTTCCTTCTAAAAAACAAAAAAAAATTGTATTCTTCAACCCAACATCTCTCCTTCCCAATTTCGTCCTCAATGCGTGGGTGAGTGAAAGAGCAGGTCTTATGAAAATTATCAAAAATACCTTTATTCAAAAAGTTTCGCTCTTAAGCACAGAGTGTGTAAAATGCACCGTGCCGCATATTACACCTGAAGCACTATTTGTTACGTAAGTTTCAGTCATAAAGTCTTTAGTCAGTGTTACTTAGATTTGTACTTCGCTTCCACGATCACATTGAACGGTAGAGCGCGGGTTCAAACCCAGTCCGGCCAAAATAGGTGAGGTTTTCGGCTGGGGTTTCCCTCACCTACTCCAGACAAATGTCGGTTTGGCATCTTAAGTTCCCTGGCAACCCAACATCCCTCCTTCTCAATTCCCTTACCCAAGTCACGGTTAGGTGGAAGAGCAGGTCGCATGACCTGAACAACATCGCCACAAGGCGCAAAATAAATAAATCCTTACTTCCATACTAATATGGTATAAATGCCTAACGCGAAAGCGTGTCTGTCAGACTGTTTGTTACTATATCACAACTAAACCACTGAACCGATCGTGATGAAATTTGCCAAGGATATATCTAAGATGTTCAGGGTGAACATTGGATAACTTTTATTTTAAACATGCGTGAAAAGAAAGATAGAAAATAATGTGACCATAAATGTCGATGTAATCTGGAAAAAGAGAGGTATATTCCCTTACACTGTCTAAAGAGTAGAGGTAGGTGACAGCTATGAATGACAATATTGTTCACCTCAAAGAGTAATATAAATAAATCCGCGAAAGCGTATATATTGTGACTCTATTTTTATTTATTTAGGGAACTGAATACTCATTTCTATGGGAGCCACTCACAAGGACAACACAACAATCTGGTGTTCGAGCAATGAACAAAACATTTAATAACTCTTTGAAGCACAATTTACACTCTCCCAAAAGACACAAATAAACATTAATCATATATCGACCAGAGGGGCCACATTCCCACCAAAAAAACACAAATAATAATCACTGGCTTTATCATTTTACATTTACTAACTGTTAAGATTGTCATCATTTATCATCATCATCAAATAAACCTTCACTGTTTTTAATTCTATTCAATTTTTAACACTACAATTACACATTTATTTCTTGCAACAAAGTTACGCACTGATTCTACTCCTAATTAACGCTAATATTTACTGTTTAATTGAACTTCTTCTGAGTCCCAATATTTCACTGATTCTATTGGCCTACCTCTCCGAGCGACTGAGTTTAATCAAAGCACTCATTCAGTTTAATGTTCTCGCTCATACTGGTAGCCACTATCAAACACATACTGACTCGCAAGCGCACTGCGATGATGGCTTTCACATTCGCCAACGATCGCAGAATACCTGTACAAGATGCCTGACTGTTCGAATGCAGAGGAGGAGGGTCCCTCACGGATGTCAGCACGGCTCCCCCGTGGATTATTTGCGAGCAGCGCCTACCAGCTTCCGCG
>NNCF01126165.1:1188078-1199350 GCA_002313205.1 Laupala kohalensis | reverse complement strand
GAAGCGAAAATTCGACCAGCGCGGCTCCCGGCGAGTGGCTTCGTTGGTCGTCTATGGAGTAAATGCAAGGCAATCACCTAGTAATAATATAAAATAGTTAGCATATCTCGTGCTTGTGTTCTTGATTGCTTCTTGGGAAAATTCACAAATTTCCATTGAGCAATGTACCGTTAAAGCAATTTATTGGATATAACGTATTCAATGACTAGATCTTGCTCAGATTTTTGTTAAATGTGAGAAATATTCGCAAACTTTCAAGATGTGTATCTAAGTGTACATTCAAGGAAGTTAAAAATAAGCTTTTGTCGCCAAGTAGTACGACGTCGCGGTAATAACGACTTCAGAATATTAGACCCACTGTTCTGGCAACCAGGGGGTCCATATGAGAAAGCTTCTAGCGCCTGAGAGTGCAAACTCGGCGTAATAAGGCCTCGCTTTTTGCCGAGTCGCTCGCTTCTCATAAAAGAGAACGGCCAACCAGTGCAATTTCGGCATTCTCCATGTCTTGTTTCTTCATTTTGCCCGCAATTTTGAGAGCTGAATATTACTAGTCTCGTGGAATTGTTTGGGTGAATAAGAAGTGTATTAAAGTGCTAATTTTGGGACGAGTATATTTAAACGAGAAAAAATTTGTAAATGAAATTTTTCATGGAAGACTCGAAGTATAACTTTATGAAAATGCAAGCAGATGATTACCAGAGTAATTAATTCGGTTTTATGAAGTCACTTTTAGTGTATCCAAAACTATTCATCATCGTAAATACAATATCAAGTTACTCACTTTTTGTGGTACCATTTTAGAGGGATTAATACATTCTAACTATAATAAAAATTGCATTACTGCGTCTCACTTTTCTCAAATGTGTTCACAATGGCAATTTGAGGACAATCCACAGAATAGACTACATTACAATAGGAAATAACTTTAAGTTTACCCCACAAGAAAGAACAGACTGTGAATAAACGACACATTTTTCTCTGAGAGAAACTAACGCTTGGGGAGGAGAGTGAGGGGGTGAAACCCACCCTAGTGTCGAATCTCAAAATAGAAACTTGAACTTAACATAATTTTTCGAAATTTGTAAAAAATTATTTTTATCGTCGTGAATTAAAAAAACGACTATGGTCTACTCTTGATATTGAATATTTTTGTCAATTTGGTTTTAATTTATTTACTTACTGAAATATTCACTTTGCTCTCTGGGGGGGGGGCACAATTTGGTGCTTCACACCTGCTAGTCTCACATTGCCCAGGTATCGACTGCAACTAGTCGATGCTATTCGCAAGCTAATGTTTTTCTTATGGTGCAAGCTCCCGTTGATTTCCTATATTGAACATGGTATAGTGTCCCGGGTGTATATTAATTGTGACTGTTTACACATTTGAGTCGAGAGTATCACGTGGAAAGACTTTTTAAATAATAGTTTGTAGTTATTAAATTTATCTCTTTAAAATGGTACCAGAAAATGGTTAGCTAGTTTTATTATATTGTTAATAACTATATCAATTAATTTTACTTTCATAATTTGCATGATTTTAACACTTGTTAGTTAGGCTCTTTCATTACTCAAGGGAAATATTTCTTTTTTTTATCATTTACCATTAATGAATTATTAGTATTTATTAAATAAATATTTGATTAACTTCGAAGTCCAAGAAGTGGACTCTAAGATTATTACACGTCTGAGCAGTAAACGATTCAATCAGTTTATGCGTATCCTTCTGTCATATCTACAAGTATGTCATTGCACAGCATTTGAATATGTTTGCTTGTCATCGCAACGGGACGCAGCGTTGTGAACTTGACGTCGCATTAGAATACGCGTGTTAAGTAAATCAGACGAGGGATTGGTCCACCACTACAGACATGCACATACACACTTGGCCAAATACTGGTCATCTAGTCTCGACTGGAAATGAAAGGATTACATTATGGAAACTAGTGATGGTGGTTGAGTGTTCATGCATTTCATTCGAAGCAGAAGTGGAAGCCTTGTAGTACGTTTAAGTAAGCAGTAAACTTTAAGGGTTAATTCTGTTATAGAAGACAAGCTTTATGGCATAAGAAAAAATGGATCAGTAAAACCATCTAGTAAGATGTTGAAAGGAATCATTTTTAACAAATTGAGTTCGTACATTCATTTTTTGTGACTCCTTTCTCACATAACAATCACTGTGTTAAAAAAGATAATTCATAAACAGTACATTTAAGCATTTCTCTTTGCAAATGCCTGTTTTTAGAAAATCACATTGGGAGTTTATAACTATAGAAAATAACAACAAAAGAAACTACAGAAATCTAATGTGCAAAATTCCCGGGGACCAATCGGGATATACCGAATAATGCATTAAAAAACAATTAAAAATGCCAACTGGCCATATAACGTAATTGATACACAAGACTTTGTGGTCAAGAATACTTAACTCCATCTTCAGAACTGACGTTGCAATGTTGTTGATCCGTGTTGCATTATCGATGTGTTGCTGCTGTTGAATAAGTAGTCGTCGCTGTACATTACGTACATCTTCGAATGGATGCGTCAAAGAGTCATGTCCATATAGAGACGTGACTATTGCTGTAAAATTGAAATAAAATGATTAGAGCATTGTGCTACACTTCTTCATGTGGCTCCAATCTAGCTTGGTGTCAATGTATTCTCTCCTCTGAGGTGCTGCGGCGATGGCAAGTCGATGTTCTGTCCGTCTAAATCATGCTTTGCGCTGTCCATTTTAGGTACTGTTTCGTGCTATACACACGAGACTGGATGCAGATTGTATGGAAATTTTCAAGCACGCTCTATTTTTCAGTACCGTGTTCTCTCGATTCAGTTGCGTGGTTGAAATAGTGTGCGTATTTGTGTTTTTCTGGTTAGTTGAACTTCAAGAATCAATCATAGTTAACAAAACATAGTATCAAATAAACCATTCGTTTATCAATGAACTCTGTTTACATGTTCAGTGATTTGGTATCCTTGTTGAGGTTAGTTTGTTGCGCTCCCTGTGGCGTTGAGACACGACTCATACTAACACTACCCATTTCTCGTCCAATACAGTGTGAAATGCTTATTTCAGAACGTCTATTTTCTGTATCCGCAGATGACGTTAAGCGTGACGTTATCCACTTGTCATCCATATCTTGTACAGCAATTGGACACAAATTATTGTAAAATGGACCGGGTTTAAGACTGCTCCACTCTGCTGGGTTCACTGAGCATTTTGTATCGCTGTCTTCTTCTTGCCGCAGAGTCTACATGTTATTTCTTTTGGTTTCTTTTTCGATCCCTTTGGTCGTTTTCACTTGTACACTACTAGATACCCTCTCACACCTTACAGTAGTTGTCTGTAACAAATTTTACAAAAAAAAAAGAATATTGGAACATTGTAATGAAACTTGTAACAGTAGCGTGATATTTCTACTTCTATTTTTTTTCTATTCCTAAAAAGGAAATCGTGAAGAATTCCTGTGTTCATCCGTTAGTAAACCTGTTAAGTAAATTTAATTAAGAAGTAGTACTCAGCTTTATTTGCATCAATGAGGGGTATTCATAATTTTCATTACTAAACACATTATGATAATCATTCATGCATTTTACCAACTTAATTCAAAAATATCTTGGAATTTATCCATAGGAACTGCTGTGAAATAGAAGTTTTCATACTTAATATGCTTAAATAAATGGTAACGCGATTGAATGATCATTGTTTTCTTAGTAAGATTTCTTATACGATGTGTTTTTTTTTCACTTTTATTGAATTTCACTTTTATTATCGTAGTTCTGTTCAAACGTCTCAACAGTAGTATAAGCTCCCACTTTGTTATGAAATGTTCGTCTTCAAAAGTGGGGAGCAGATTAGGATACTTTAGTTTTCTAGACAAAGACACTGCCACTTGCATTGTAGTATTTGTTAATTGAAAATGTAGCGTGCAATTGAAGCTTACCTACATGGAGCGATAGGAGGTAGTAGGGTAGAATGGTATTAGTATAGGTGGGCCGGTTAGCTGGGTTTACCAACAACTTGGCCCACGTGGAGGGGTTAGTACAAGTAGTTAGTAATAGTTGAGAGTTATTGATACTAGCAGGAGGTGGATAGAAGGAGGGTTCGATTTTCAGTAGTCAGAGCTATATTAACTGTGACATTAATGTGAAAAGCTTTAAATTTTTGTGACCCCATCGGGAATTGATTCCGGGATGACTTGGCGAAGAGTAAGAACGCTACCTCCTGAGTCACCAGAAGGGCTATCACTACCATTTGGCCACTTGGCAAATTAGATAAAACAATGGATAATGTCCACAGATAAAAATGCTGGGCAAAACAATCACCGTGACCCACTTGCATTACGTAATCTTCCTTTCTCTTTTCTACTATCTAGAATGTCGTCAAGGTTTCGCCAAGTATAAAAAATGGAAGGGGTGGTGAAGTTTTTTGAAACCCTGAAAATTGATAGAGAAGTTTCATTTCTTTCATCTCGGTTGTGTGCTTAAAATAAATAAGGTGACTAATTCTTTGAAAAACTCGACTGCGCATATTAACAACACTCATTGATTATACGAATCCTATTCTCGGTAGATAAGAGAGAGTGATTGCATGAGTGTTTTTATACTAGTGTACATTTTTTTCAAACAAGATGAAACTTTACACTTGACCTTCGAAACTAGAAGAAAATAACGGTTACATGGATTATGAAAAGCAGCCCTTAATAATATAAGCCAAAAAAGAAGTAAAGTAAAAATAAAGGAAAACTTCAATTACTGGCATCCCTTTTTGGTTGATGAGATGAGTAGGGACAATTCTGATGCGGTTTAAGTACGCGTTTATCTCCATAAACGTAACGGGGGAAAAAAACCCATACCACCCTTAGAAATGAAGTGGGAAATGGATGACTTGTAGATATACTTGAAGACGACCGATATGATTATGGAATCCGCAGTTTTCGATGTAGCTAAAATGATCCGTCACATATATTCCCCATAAATCTCTGAGTTCATTCAGGTAGTCATAAATAAGGAGCAATGTTCGTGATTGTAAGAAGAGAATGATTCTTTGAAGAAATGTACGATCACTCTTATGTATCATGTAAATTATATTGAAATTTTATTCAGGCATAGATAGTACACTTCGTTAGAATAAAATAAGCCACGCATAAGAACTGAACTTTATGTATGTATTGTTAATAAACATTTAGCGTTATTTTCAGTTGTTTTGTCGATCGAAATTTATCTGAAAACATTGAAAAGAGGACCGTTGTATTTATGTCACTTTCGGACGACGTTCCTGAAGTAGACTTTAATTTATTGACCTGTTACAAACTGGATTCTGTGGACTCGAGGGCCTTCACAAATCGCATGTTTGACACTCCGTACCAAATGTATTTGCAAGTGTACATTGTTACATTGTCAAATTATACAACGCATTAATGGTACGTTCCAAAATCGCCGCTCGCTATACATATATCATAGTACGTAATCAGAGTCGTTATATATGCGTCACTGCGTCTGTCCGTCCTTTGAATAGCGAATAATTCATCACGCACAGTATTTCCTATAGATCCGAAGCAGCACACGAACAAAACCAAGGAGCGTGAAAGACGGACAATGACTGTAATTATTTATAAATATAAGAGAACACAGGGAAACTGTATTACAACGACCAGACTGAGTTCGTTACTGAGAATTGTACCTTTTGAGTCGTACGCAAATTCCGTGCTCCGTCGAAGCACCATTATTAAAACTAGCGACGTAACAAATTGCAAATTCTCTTGTACGATTTACCTCTTCTTGAATTTGTGCAGCGACAATGATATATTTTTTCTAATTTATTTTTACTGAGAACTACGAATAAGAATTTATTAAATAACGATTTATTATATTGATAAAAATTTACATCTAGAATATTTTATTTTCTCTAGAATAATTTGTAGTTGACCTTGAAGAAGGAAAATTTTTATTTTATTGTGCCCGTCCTCGCGAACTATTTAATTACAAAACCATCAAAACTGCCAAAAAAATCGAAGTCAAAAACCCATTTTCGACATTATTGAAGTACATCCACTGAAACATTCTTTGGAATGTATTTTAACCAAGTATTTATGTTACCAAGTATTTATATGAAATTCCTTATACGAGAGTGCGATAGTTGTTGATTTATAATCCTAATTCAAAATATTGTTTATAATAAAAATAATAAACTGTTGTTAATTGTTATAAAATTATTTAATTTATGTTTTTAACGGTTTTTAAAGCACGGTATTTTAATTTTTTTTCTGTGTTTTATCTCTGATAAATACGTTTGCAGTATTGGGGAAAAACAAAAAAAGAAATTGACTTTTACGTCCATTCATTCACGAGGGAAAATGTTTTGTTATCACATTTGTTTCGCTTAACGCAATTAAAACTCATCCTGACTAATTGGAGATATTTGTTAATACTGAAGTAGTTCATTGCGTTATATTGATTTGACATTTTGCGTTGGCGTATTATTCGCGAATGGAATATACATGACATGACATGGAGGGAAATAAAAGTAACCAGGGTACGTAAATCTTCGTTATAGGATGACGTAACTACTTGTGAAGATTGAAGTATCCTATTTACGATGTGGTGAGTCCATAATACCTGCATTTTTACATGAGTACATGATTTGTGAGGAGGAATCTGAAAGGAGAGATGCTGCGTTTTGAGGAAATTTACAGTAACTCCTAAAAATATTCGTCAACTCTTATAAAGTCATTGATTTTGATTCTCTGATTTAAATTATGAATAGAAAAGAAACCAAGAAACAACGAAAGAAAACGTATTTGCATTTGTGAATATTAAGCGTAAGAAAAACTAAACGGAGTACTCAAAGTTAAATAAATAAATATAATTGCATTTTAACGAAAGAGAATACCTCACAAAAATATGGGTCACTTATATTTTTTGAGCTTCCTGTACTACAAATATTCCTCGTAATACGTTTGACCATTCTTCTTTTTAATGACTTCGCTTAAACGGTTCTACATGTTTGCTGTAATGTTTTTAGATTGAATCTATTTTTTTTCCCACACTTCCTTCAACCTTCTCCTCTGATTGGCGTTTTCCGTGCTCGAATACAGTTCATTCCATAAATGTTCTATGAGATTGATATTCGGAGTTTGTGATGGTTTGTCAATCACTTTGTGGCAATTATAAAGCAGACACAAGCGCACTAAATGAACCTTGTTTCGAATCATTATCTTGATAACATTTGAAGGACTGTGTAATGTCCAACTGTTTAATAGTCTTATGGAGTTTTTACTTTGAAATAGTCAGGTTACTATTCTTCTTCACGTTTTTCATAAACTGCAATTCCCCCACGCCAACAGAAGGTATACACCCCCAAGCCTTCTTGTCTGTGTTGCAGAGCAATACAAGGGTCTAAGATTTATTTTATAAACTTTGGCGCCTCATATAGCGTTGTCCGTTCCCGCCAACGTAAAGACGTGTGCGCACCTACTTCCTCTTTTGTCTGTATCCTGTAAACTTTTTATTTTATTAACGACTATCATTAATAATTCAAATTTTTCTTTTGTGTCTGTCAGGTGGTTTCCTATTTTTTTGATAAAATATCTTGCCATACCTTGACACTCCCTCCTCCATTTTTTACATTGGTTTGCAAATTTTCTTTCTGAAGTTCCTCATTTGGTATGGTCCACCCGGGAACCCTGCCCACTGACTTCCTTTGTTCTGCGAAAATAACATTATTTTTCCCCTTTAATGCTTTCAAGAGTCTATGGGTAAGTTTAAATATAAATTTAAACAGCTTCATTTTGTATCCTAGATGTATTGAAGACTTAATATTCTACGCATTTTAAGTCAATCATTCTAGCAATATGAATTTAATAAAAGGGAAATATTAATCTAATGAATTGAAAGAAGTAAATTATGGGTATCGTGGGTATACAATTTTTTGTATGCAAAACAATAATTTTTGCCTGTTCGTTATTAGTACATTTTATGCTGTCGTGTACGATTTACGTCGAGTGCGTAAGAAATTTAAAATAATTCAGAGGCGTGGGATTAAAGGAGGAGAAGAAACGTATCACTGACATTCATTTTTCAAATTCCATTTTATCATTGTTTCAAATTCATATTTATTTTATGTGTTAATATTTATATTACACTGAATTGTTAATTCCGTATTACATTGTACTGTAAATTTTAAGAATTTGTAACTTCATTACAAAGAGAAGAGTAAGACCATTTTGCTGGGGACAAAACACGTGCAATTATTCGAAATTAACGACTGAGTTTCACTCTACATAATTATCCCAGCGACCCTTCAGCAGTGTACATATAGCAGATGCATTAGTTCCCACTCCCGCCACTGGGCGCCTACTTCGCATACACGAGGCAGTGGGGTGTTTCTCAGTCTTGCAGCGCATTCGTCTCAGGTGGCAGTCCGCCCTAGAGCCTCGTATCACAAATTGGAAGGTGCCACCTCATTTTATCACCCCCACACCTCCCTAAGAGCTATTGATCTCACTACAAATCAGCGCTCCTCTAGCCACATGGGGGTTGTCTGAGGAGGAGATGCGCAATACTGAACCTTGTGGGACTCCAAACGATATTGGTGTTCATGACGTCAAAGTCGTGATGGAGGAAGTTTTGAGAGGGGGAGAGAAGATATTTACTATGTTTATATGTTTTCCGAATAGGTGTCTATCCGGTAACTATTATATGGCTTAGGTGAGAATGGATTTCAAATAGAGCCCCTGCGGTCGCAGGTTCGGATCTCAGCCTTTCACCATTTCTAACATTCTCATCATTGTATTAGGAATCGATCCCAGAAAATTAAAATTCAGATCAGGTCTCTAATTAAAGTCTTTGACTGACTCAAATGAGTTGTGAAGGATACTGTATTGAGAGTTTTTGAAATGCTCACATGTTTCAAGTTGAAAATACAATTTTTATATTTGGATGTATTCTTACAGCAATAAAATTTTGTGTTAAGATCACACCAAGAAGCACATAATTTCTCGTCACTTCAATGTAACCTACACTTATATTATTCAAAAGTATTTATATTCTTTGTCAGAAATTGACATATCGGAAGTGATGACTAGATCTAAAAAACTAACAACTAAGTCCTTAAAAATATATCCTGGAAAAACAATAAATAACACAATCTCCCAATAGAATAAAAAAATTGGAGTAAAATATCTAATTAATATTTAGCACTCGTGTACGATCATAATATTCCTCTAAAGACTTTCGCCGGTAAAGAAAAACGTGTGAATAAATTTTTACACTTCTTTTAATAAATGTATCTTTTATTTTGTATTTCTGTACATACAATTTTTTGAATAAGCATAACGCAGTTTCAACATATTTATATCAACCCATTTAAATTACAACTGATAACGCAAAAGTCTCTACTCTTCTCTTCATAAATGTCATGATCTCCATCCAAATGCAAAGATTCTCTCAATAAACATGTTTAGAACTCCAGCACAAACCACTTGAAAACTTGAATGGCTTTATTTGACTTTGAATTGTTTTCGTAGCGTGAGGTTTGTTCATGCAGAAAGCTATCTGACGTCATCAAAACTGAGGTACTTAAATAACTCTTCAAAACAGAGATAAATCAAATGTGAAGATGGCTAATAGTTTGTGCTAGTATATACATGCAATACACAATTCACTGACATTCACGCCCATGAAATAATGGAGAATGTATTGAATAATTTAGAATAAAACAGGACGAAAGTGGTATTTATTAAAAACGAAAACAATTATGTCACTTGTTCTTGATCAAAAACCCGGACGCGAATCTTGAAATAATGCGCTACTCTTTTTCGATACGGTTTATAAACTCACTCCCTTGAGGAACGAAGGAAAAGTTCTTAATCGATGAAGTGTCGCTTGTTCGAATTCAAAGATGCTCGTAGCACGCTGGCGACCGAAACTTATAACTGATCAACCGCGTGGGTTTAAAATTCCAAAGTTCATTAAAGTTGTGATCAACTCAAGCCAAAGGATCAACATGTGACATGCTCGTAATGACACATGGTATAGAACAACAAATCATCAAGATTGTGAGATGTTCATGTTCCAAAGAAAATGTTCCTCTCTCACGAAAGTTAAGTCTGATTTCAACAATCAGAGTATCTGACCTCGTCATTCACAAACGAGACCGAACTTTGATCAAACGACCACATGAGCCGAAAATCTGAATAACAATACCAAGCAAGTAAGCAAATCTGAACCATAATCATCAGAGAGTAAGCAAATCTGAACCATAATCATAAGAATACTGTTCCTGTAGCGTTCGTTATTGTATACTAGTTCTCTCCGCCAGAGTCCCAAAAACTTAGAAATTAACTCGTCCTTTTTCTGACGTCAGATTTCTGTCCTCCAATGGCAATCGATTTCTGTTACCCTTGAGGTATCTCTAATAGGTCAGTCACCAAATGACGTAGAAAGGTTCTCAGCCAATAGCAGTATTGGCTCACGAGTTTCTTTCACGAGTTCCGAAAATCTGATTATCCTCCAAACATTTCCTATTAGCTTTGACATTTCGTTTAACTTAGATCGTTGAATTTTAGAAGTGTCGTCCCAACGAAACCAATTTATTTAGGAAGATCTGGCAAATCTCACAAACACCTCTTTCCATTACAAGCCCCCAAAAATTCCTATGAATGGTCATTTTCCCACACCACTACGTTTCCGAATATCGCTCGCTGGTACGAAATTTCTAATTGGGTTCAACCCGACTGTTATTTATACAAGGCCTATTTTGCCCTTCTTCTTAATTCTGCGAAACAATGTATCCCTGTGTCATTCTCGTTGACTCTAGCCAGATGGCTCCTCAAAATTCATAATTCGCCTTGTGACCCATTTACGTCACCCCTCAAAGCGGCTAAGGCACGCGCGCAGACCACACCGCGTCCCTTTGAACCGATGAATCTAGCATTCCTATCTTGTCGTCCTTTCAAGAATTGTTTAACATTTTTCCACACAAACCAATTATTAAAAATAGCTAATTTTGCGTTTCTTTCACTTAAGAAATTTCTATTCCAATTTCAAACACAGACCTTCGCAATAACACTTAAATTTTATTTTGTATTAAACCTCGACTGAAAATGTTTTTGTCGCGTCGTCTCTGAGGGCTCCTTCCCTTGACACATTCCTAAAACCAGCTGGCCACCCAGATCGCTTCTCACCGCCAGACAACATCCATTTCCGAATTCTTTAAACTTCCACCAACATGGCTTTCATAATTCTTCTGCGTGTTCCGAACAACGAAAACTAA
>NNCF01126165.1:1173568-1187363 GCA_002313205.1 Laupala kohalensis | reverse complement strand
GTATTGTCGAAAGTAATTTCACATAATTTGCGATTCTCTTAAGTTTTTCATATATGTGAAAAGAAATTAAATAAATATAGAAAACGTTTGTCTCACATATGAACTAATAACACAAAAGTTTAATTCTTGAGTTATAAATAATATAAAACTACTTAAGGAACAAATAAATTATTACATCTTCTAGTGACATATTTATCCACGATATAACAATTTGGTAGTAATCGTGCAACCTAAAAAAATAATCAGAGATCAATAATATGAAAACCTCGTTGTTGATTTTTTTTACAATTGAAATAATTTATATATTCTTAATTCATGTTCTCACATTGCTTAGGAAAATCTTAAAACATACGCTGAGCAATTGTCAAGTCGGCAACATAGCATTACAACATACTTGGCAACGTGCCAGGCCAAAGTTCATCTTAGCAAAGTTGCCGATGAGACGACAAAGTTTCTATAAAATAATTTCTATTCATGTTCTCTTTAACTTTCGATATTTTAGTTTCTTCATGTGTAAATGAATGTGTTCAATGATATATTTTACGGGGAATTTAGAAAAGTTCTTCAAAATTTCAATTAACATGTGCAAAAAAAATTTATATTGAATTTTAAAGCAAATAATTTATATTTAAAGAAAACAATGATACTAAATGAAATTCAAGAGTTTGTAAATATGCACCAAGTATTAAAACTTTATTTTAATAATAATATTGAGTAGGAAACGGGTCTAATATTTATCCAAACCATATTTTCAATTAATATTTAATAATATAGTATCTAGATTTACAACATTGTACGTTTGGAAAACAATGTTTACTAAAGAAAAAGGCACATGTTCTATTAATTTAAACTAATAGTTTTCGTAGCAATAAAATAGCAATCGCATCGTCCCATTTTACTAAGCTCCATAAACTCAAATTCGTCCTCTACAGAGTAACACGAGGCAGTCTTATCAGGTAAGGTATTTCAATGCTTTCTTCTTATTGTCGTAGATTAAAGAAATAATTTCAACCAAGCATACCTAGAAAGTGAGAGAATTTGCGCAGGTGATATAAACTTTCGCTTTACTTGAACGCAAAGACTACTTAATTTGAAGGTTAAAGTATACTTTTGAAAAATATTCAAAAACTCTTCCAACTATTTTATTTTTCTTAAATATACCGTATTCATAGTGTAATTAGTATGTGTTTAATCCGCATTATTGGTAAAGTTTGGTATAGATGCAGTGAAATAATTTCCACTCACATAGCATACTTTTTCGTTTACCAATGGTGAGAATCCAAAGAGTGTTTGTAGATATGTCATTTTATTTTTAAAAGAGAGTAGAAGATAGTGTGCATCTCATGTTTCTTATTGTATTTGGAATCTTCCACGCACACGAACGTCCTTAGTCCCGAATTCACATCCAATGACGGTGTATCCAGTGACGGTGAAGAGAAAGAGAGAGAGGGAGAAAGAGAAGTAAGAACAAAGAAAGAAAATAAGAATCTGTTGTTTTATTTTACAATTTCATTTGAATAAATTAATAAAAGAGATTTCAGTTTTTATTTATATTTGTTGTAATGTAATACACGTTTTTTGTAATATTAATCTCGGATCNGTGTTATATTGTAGATCATTGTATTATTAGAACATGTAATTTATTAGTTCCTTGAGTGGTTTAATGTGATTTATAACACGAGAAATAAAATTTTGTGTTATTAATTCATATTTTATACAAAGGTTTTCTATATTTATTTAATTTCTTTTGACATATATGGAAAAAAAATTATCGCAAATTATGTGAAATTACGTTAGAAAATACACGTGAAGAGAGAGGGAAAGAAAGAAAGATAGAGAGCAAAAGTAAAACAACGATAGAGAAAAGTGAGAGAAAGAAAGTGTGAAAGAAAGAAAGAAGGAAAGAAATAGGGAGAAAGATAAAGAAAAGAACCTATGGTATTAATATGAGTTAATAAAATTCAATTTGATTGGAATAAATAAAAGGGATTTGTCTTCTTTTAATTTATTCATATCTGAAACGAGATTTTCATATTATTGATCTCTGATTAATTTTTTAGGTTGCACGATTACTACCAAATTGTTATATCGTGGATAAATATGTCACTAGAAGATGTAATAATTTATTTGTTCCCTAAGTAGTTTTATATTATTTATAACTCGAGAATTAAACTTTTGTGTTATTAGTTCATATTTGAGACAAACGTTTTCTATATTTATTTAATTCCTTTTCACATATATGAAAAACTTAAGAGAATCGCAAATTATGTGAAATTACTTTCGACAATACACATCATTTGTAGGCAATGAGATTTGATTTCTTTACTTCACTGTATAAATATAAGAAATTATAGGAATATTTATAAGTAATTTGTGATTCGAATTATACCAATTCCATACGATATCTTGCAATTATATTCAAATTCTGTTAAAAACTATATTTTATCACAGTATTACGCAAACGTTTTTTTAAGAAACTCTAATATCGTTTACTTTGCCTATGAAGACCTTGCGAGAGAACGAATCTCGAGATGTCGTTTAAATATAGAGAATGGTAAAGTTTATTGAAGTCAAGAATATACAGAATATTTTTGTTATAGAAATCCAAAATGTGTATAATAAAAAAATACAAAATACTTCTTTGATAGCGGTGTAATGAAACATTTTATCTCGTTACGATTTACCCGCCGCACGATGTCTTCCAAATATAGGCGCCGTTTCAAATAGACCTACGATTGGTCCAACGAAACTTCCCCTCTCGAAGTGAAAGCAAGAAGGGAGATCCGTTGCAAACTTAACAGATCCAGAAATGATCAGAGACTGGGACTTAGAAAAATAAATTGGCCCTTTTATGTTATGAGTAGTGTACATGTACCACTAGGTAGACAAAATAGAACTGTTCCGGAAAATATAAATGTAGCAAGATTAAAATGGAANGCCCATCATAGAAAATGCCCGAAACTACAGTTGACGTCAATGAAGCGCTGTGTTTGATTTATCAAACCGAGAGACCCACGTAACATCTCTGCTTGAGGGATTTAACAGCAACAGCGATTTCTTTTTTTTTTGGCTGTAGATCTTCCAGTGTGTGAGAATTATTTTAGTGCACATGACTCTTCAATTTGTTCCACAGCTAAAAATCACAGGGAGGGAGATGAGGCGACGGATGTGACTAGGAATTTTTTGTGCCTCTGTTTACTTTTCTCTGATAACCGAATACCTCATACACAAAGTTATCAAGGCGGTGTGTTCTGTTGCTGTGTCTTGATCCATACAGTTGTTAGTCTTCTGTAAGTTGATTCTTAAATGGATTAGACAGGTTCTGGACATAGGGTCAGCATTAACAGTTTGGTGAGAGAATAATGGTCTGTTGCGGAAATCAGATGTTGCGCACCAAACACCAATCTTAAAATTATGACGTTACCAAGGACCATTTTCAGCATTTTCTGTAAGGGGCGGTGTTCCTGTTTATTAAAAAGGGTCAATTCCGGGTCAATATTTTAAATACTTTACGGGACAGTTTTATTTTGCCTAACCTCTGTCGTTGTATCAAAACATAAAAGAGTTGGTGATAAATTTTTTGAATACGATCCCCGACCGAAACAGTGAATCGTACTTTCATGCATTTTGACAGATATAATGAAATATAGTCTTCATGCCATCCATGGGATTTGGAAATAGTGAAACCTTCCGAACCGTGCTGGGTAATTATATTGAGTCCAAATAGAAGCACACGCAGTTTTCTTCAAGAAAGATTTTAGATGGTACACAGCAGTGTCAAGAAAAATTGGTCAACACAGTATTTCATTGAATCGTTATCTTCTGGAACGCATGAATCAGTTTGTTATTTAGTACTATTTAATATTTTTCTTCTGTTGTGTAACTAGATTCAAAACCGTAATTTGCGTAATGGAAAATTCAAGATAAAAAAATAAGAATTTTTGAATATTTAGAAATTGACGAAATATATTGGGTCGTGTTTTATTTATTGGCAATATCTACTGTATTGTAGCTAGATTGTGACGTGATTTGTGGATGCTGTGGGAAACATATTACTATTTTTTATGTCTGAACTCGATTGTGAGTTTATATCTATGGTAGATTTTTTTAATTTAAGAGATGTCACAATAACTTGAATCATATCCCAGTTGAGAATTTTCTACTACAATTTATTAATTTCAATTAATGAAAATAATTAAATAATTCAAGATTTACGACCTCATGAAAAACGAATACTATCTATTTTGTAATATAAAGAACACCGTTTCGACTTAATGTTGAAGTCGTCGTCAGATCTTACATATTGTTACACGTGTTTTTTGTATCACAAAATATATAGTGTTCGTCCATACTAAGTTCGTAAGTCTTCAATTATCCATTTATTTTGCTGGAGTAAGGTATTGAAGACAATGAAGCTTCAAAGTATAACTATTAATCTCTCAGAGTTAATCTCTTCGCTACTAGATGCGTGTGGGAACTAATGTATAAAAACTTTTTTAATACATATTAGTTAATCTTCTATTATGGTTTAAGTATAGGTATTTTCAGAGCTGTCTTCCTACTACATTTCCGTTTATATGAGTATGAATAATGACATGTGTTCCCCCTGTGTGTCGTTATATTCTCGCAAAAAGTGTTCAATTTTTCAAGGTGACAGCTTGAATATATCACGTCGTCTTGTAAAATTGGAATGGGAGTTGGTGTAGGTGTTGCCTCGGTGGTTTGGTTGATTTTGATTCCGACTATGTCAATCATTTTCCGTGATGTGGAAAAAGTTTCTCTACTGATAATAATATAAATGTTTAAAATTGCATTGCATCATTGTTTTGACAACTGTATTACAAGCAATAGTGCTTATAAAATGCGCGAACAAATAAAAATATTTCTTATAGACAAACACTGACGTCAATTATTTCTTATTTCAATGTTTGATTCACTTTATTCCATTATCTCTATACACTACCAACTCTTTCATAAAAAATAACACTTTATATCTAATTCAGCGCTGTACATCTGGATGTCCGCTGTGTTATAAATCTATGCTGTCAGAATTAATATTTGACGTGGCATGTATGGTGAGAGAATGTAGAATATTGTGCTCGGAATTAACCCGTCATGTATTACAATATGGAAAAATTTCATTTCAACACTATAGTTAAAAAATTAATTTATATAAGTTTCTAAGTAGTTGAAATTTTTTTTAAAATTTTAGAAACAAACTACTTAATTTTTCCAAATTGAAATAATATAAACTTGTTGGTGAGAATAAAAATATTATGCTGAAAATTTATAAATATTACACGTTAATTTTATTTATTAGTAAACAAATCTCTTTCCACCCCGATCGATCGAAAGTGAATAGTAAATTGTCTGTGGGACAGCGCTGATCTTCACGTAGCTACACCGTGTTTGTGTTGCGAATACTCAACCCGCATTACGGTGCTGGCATGCGGGTAGCATCAGTATCATCTGCGATGATATCTTTTGATCGCATTCATCGAAAAAATGTACCATTAATTTATAATACATATCATGAACTACAATAAACTATAAATAATTTGCATGTGATATGTGCATCAAAATGTATTCGTGTATCATAAAAATTTTGACGCGTGACTGAACTGCATTAGAATATGATACATTTTGTGTTTACAAATAGAATCGCTAAAGGTGTCTAAGCAATAAGTATATAGACAAATCTTATCTCTTTCATCACTTGAGCATTAATTAATTTTCTCTTAGGTCTTTCCCTTCTTTGTTTATGAAAATCTGCCCTGCTACCATTTTTTGTACATAAACCGAAACAAAAGGGTGAAAACATGCAATGTTCAAGAGAGTTATTATATCACTGAATACTCTAATTTTGTGTAATTAACCCTAAAAAAATTTGAAATATTCTATTGGTATTCTACTGCTTATAACTCCATTACATAACCAAAATAAATAAATAATTTAAGACTTACGATCTTATGATGAACAAATACCATTCATTTAGTGTGTTCTTCAAAGCCCTAAATAAATGATGTTCCTCCATCATATGATCGTTCTAAAGTATTAAATTACTCATGCCATTGTTATGTTATGGGTTTATATTATCCCAGCACAAAATTTACTAACAGGTAAGGAAACTTAGTCATGTTTAGTTTGTCTATTTTTCATAATGTTTTCAGAAATCTTTCCTGCTTAGACATATACAAGTCAGACCCCTAAAATGTTGTCGGGTGTTTTTTCGCCACACACATTGTATCATTGTTATGTCCTATGCTTTGTAAATTTGTCTCGAATACGTACACGCACAACGTACACGCTTCCCAGCTAACGCACATGGAACTATCGTAATTGATGCATAGCGTACCTTCGACTCAAATCATACTAAAAATTGTAAACCAAAACAAACTACTTCTTAGCAAGAAAACACAAGTATACTGTACTGTGCGTATACCAACAAGTGCTCTTTCGGCATTCACAAGCAACATATCTCGCGCACTCTCTCAGATATCAACATAACCTCAAATCCAGACCAGAATCCGCCATGACCTCGCTCACTAGCGTACCACTGACATCATAATGCAAACTGAGACGTAACGTACTACGCTAGGATTGTTAGAGCAAGGACTAACTTCTGAACATGAGTATAAGCAACTTCCATGTGAATAGAATACACGACAGCTTTCAGGGACGGAATACGAAAACTCCCCAGCATTGGTGATTTCATTATAAACGAGAGAAGCGAATTTCCCGATGATAGATGACGAAGAGTGGGACGAAGAGGAGAAGAAGAGAATACGAGACGGTCTGTTCTGCGTGGGCGTGTTCTACATCTGTTTGTCTGGGTATCGCGTCCTATAAAAAACGGAAGCTTTAACACTGGGCTATCGCGTCTAGACGGTTGAGATTAATTGCCGGAAAATAAATAAAGGGAGATGCACGTTCCAAAGCAGCGACGATGCGTCGGGATGCGTACACCGTACCTCTGGAAGGTGACGGAACAAAGTTGGGTTAAAATCTCGAAAAAAACATTATGAGACAATTCAAATCCTAGGTTAATTAAGTTTTTCTCATGAGAACACTCATTGAACGGATTTTCGTTTTTTAACATTTATGAATGTTCCTTCAGATAGTGCATTGAACAGTTTTTGTGAAAAACATCTCAACTGAGGTAGAGATACAAAAACATCAGAAACGTTTGTGAGATTAAAATGTTGTTAATTTCACAAGGACTAACAGAAAACTATTTTGCAGATTGGACGGTTTCAGCTCAGTTTATTTCTTAACTCTTATTCTAAACGTTCCAAGGAAAGAGCGAAAATGATGAACTTGTACATTTATGCCATTTTTGTGATCAACAGTAAAAAAGTAATGGATATAAAATTAAGTTCTCAAAATACGTTATCCGGGATTTTGAATTTTTTAAACTTAATATCCCTGTAATACGCCTCAAAAATGTTACAAATGGTTAAAAAAGGAAATCAGTGCGACACAATGGATTGATCGCTAATCTGAGATTTAGTGATACCAAAGTGTCCAGACTAATTCCAGGCCTACTTAGTCTGCTTTAAAATGAGTTCCGAACTTTTCCTCATTGTGTCGAGGTCAAAAAGGCGAGATACTCTGCCTAATTAAACTTTATGGTCTTAGAGCCTTGGAGTAATTGGGTTAATAAAAAAACTTTGTTCATGATGATAGTATGCTTTGTTCTGTATAAACATCCATAATAAAATTATTTATAATCTTAATTTATGTCAAATTTCATAAATTTTGTATATTTTAAAAAAAATTGTGACAAGTGATCGGAGACATTTTTATATATAACGAAGAAATATGCATTGTATGATTTTAAAATTTGTCAAATTATCATCTTACTTACTTATGACTAGAAATTTCTTTATGCTTCTGGAGAAAGTCACATTCTTGAACTTGAAAAACTTGGGGTAATTAAAATATTGGTCACTCTTCTGTAATATATAACTTTGTAAAAGATTAATTGTTTTGATTAAAAAGAAATCGATTCATACGTAAAAAGTTTTTTATCTCATATCAGAGCAAAACATTTTATCGTTTTTCATGATGAAATTTCGACAGTGTGTTTTATGTAAATAATATGATTTTACGTAAACATTCACTAAATGTTGTGCAGCTGTACATTCTCGCATAATAATTTTCTAAAAAAAGAAGTAATTGAATTTACATTTACCATAATTGACGAGCTGAAATGCAATATTTTTTTATATTTTGTAATTTTTATGTATTTGTATTTTATGAAACAGTTTTGGAAAAGAAAATAATACCTGATTACATTAGTTGAGAGCAGTGCCAGTACTTATCATACTCATTCAATTCGTTCATGTATATTGTACATGTCATCAAAGAAGGATATATGAGGTACTTATCATTGTCTAGATTGAGGGAAATATTGTTTATCCAGAACCTAGAAGTTGTCCCGAAGCTGGAAATTTTCCTGGTGCATTTGAAGATACGTCATTTCTTTATTGATGTTTCCCTTTATTTATTAATATTGTAAGCAGATATTCGGGTTTTGAGTAGTTCCGATGTTGCAATGCTGATGTATCCGAAAGCCTAATTTTGCTGGTGCGTATTGATTTAAACTTATTTTAACAAATGAAAATTAGATGACTTATACGATAAAAACAAATGAAACAATAAAAACAATCTAACGGAGGAAAGTTTGGTCACAATTTTCCTGATGACTCTTAACTTTGTTATTCTCTTCTACGAAAACGAGTTTGTACAGCGTATCTTGTTAAATTATCAGACACATTTTTTGTTACCGGACATAAAAATTCTCCCGGCAGTAAATACCTGATGATGCTAAAAATGAAACATTTCATGAATTACGACGATTCCAGGAGTTTTTGTACTAATTGAGCGGTTTGAGGAGTAAGGATCCAGGGGAGGAATAAAGATATCTTTGTGGTGGAAGATAAAATGAAAGTTGGAGGAGTTCGTGGTTTGAAGTAACAAAGAAAGTATCACGGCCGCAGGATTTGCGAGAAGGTACCGCGATGTTATCAGACACGAACGGAGAAGTTTCTAATTAAATTTGATTAGAACAATGCCACTGTTTGCACATTTAGACGTTAGCGTCGATTGTGGAAGAGGATTATCGTCGTATTATAATAATGATGCTAAGTAGACTTCTCTCGGATTTCTAGAAAGGAATTACTTCATAGGTGTTCTAGCGACAACTTTGTCTAAGTATGACACACTATAAGTCGTTTCCGAGTTGTCATGGTTTTTCTTGAATGTCTATGTATCTCACTTAACATGGCAACCGAGAAATAATTTTTTTATTGTTAATAAAAACTATGAAAATTAAAAACTCTTTATAACTTGTCATACATGAGTTAATTCAACAAAAGTCTAAATGATTGGTTTGTATATTTATGGCTAATTAATAGTGTTCTAAAAATGGCGCCGTAACGTTGCATTTTTTTATTAAAACATGAATGTAATTGTTTGACGAAAAGATCATTCACAGATTATTCATTTGCTCTCCGGATTTTATGATTTATTTGAAGTTATACAAATCCGTACACGTGCATTTTGTAACACACTATTCCTAGCTATTTCCAAAATTCATGTAAACCTTTATTTAGAGAATTAAATATTCTTCCTGTCCATTGCGTATATATATTTATGAAGTAGTCGTGTTTATTGAGAAAGAATTATTAAAATCCCATCCATCTTTAAAGAAACAGTTTAGTTCACGAGCACAGTACTTGTCATAACGCTAATATTCCTCGTCCTAGCGTGTCAACCACTATTTGCCAAAACGTGCCTCATCGTTCGGCAATAAAATTGTATAATTCCCTTCCTAAGTGTATAAAAGAAATAAAGAAATGGAATCCCTTCAAATCAGCGGTTGAAAGTTTTCTAACACTATTGTTTCTATAGTGTTAAATAATTTACTGATTTTAGTAATAGAAGATTATGAGAGATTCAATTTACCAACAAATATTGTTTTTCATATGGTTTCGGATGATGTAAGTGATGTTAATGTGTCTTATACTTTGTTACGCCATTCTCATGCACGTTGTTTCGATCCTTTTTATTTATTTTAGTTTATTTATTACTGTAAGAAAACTTGGCACGGTTGTATACATTGTCTCTGTTGCCCCAACCTGGTTTGGGTTTTACTCCGGTTTTCCTCCGGGTAGTGGCGGCTAGGCGGGAATACCACTTAAACTTTTCGTTATTATTAAACTTGAATTTTCACTGCGTATTATATCTACGATTCATTTTTGACTAATAAATTGATAACAGATGGTATTTTATTAGTTTTCTTTACAAGTATAAAATCCTTGGGCCCTTGATCGAAATTGATCGAATGGTCTCTTGCGGGTTTACGGAGAGTAACTTAGTTTATTATCCCCCACGTGGTCATAAGCAGTTTGCGACTACATCTTTGACAACGAAGTTTATAAGTTTCTAAATATATTTAGCAAATCACTCGTTAAACAAAATTCGATAACTTTTCAACAGTGAATAATGAAAGTGATGAATAATATCTTGATTATGCAACTCAGTCTCTTCCAATTATTCTGATTGTAACAGAAGACAATCAGCATACATGACCAACTTTGATATCTCTGTTCCCCTAATGAAGATTACAAAGGGAGAGGTCGGCATGTAAATAAATCTATGGAAGAGCCGTGAGAGCGAAGGAATTTCCCTGGAGAGTACACAAACGCAGGGAGCAACCTACCTCTGGTTTGTTTGTAGGTTGCAGAACATGTATCATACCAAGTTACGAGGATTAATGCCGTGCGTGTAGGCGCTCTGGAGGTAAGTACGGATATTGCATCAGAGCCTGAGGCA
The DNA here is from genome assembly GCA_002313205.1 of Laupala kohalensis. NCBI lineage: Eukaryota > Metazoa > Arthropoda > Insecta > Orthoptera > Trigonidiidae > Laupala > Laupala kohalensis. The sequence continues at coordinate 1,176,524 of NNCF01126165.1, read as the reverse complement.
TCCCACTTTGCCGCCAGCGAAACGGCGACCGTCTTCGTGAAAACATCATTAATTAACACTGTAGAGCTTATTGGGGTTGTAGAGTAACGGAGATGTGGTCCAACTCAGACGTATGATGAAGCCCTTGCCCAATCTCAACTAGTTCGAGAATGAACGCAATCAGTTCTTACTTTGCATTCTGCAAGTACTAAATACCTGAGGTTTTTATCGCATGTATTTGGCAAAATTTGTGTAAATAATTTGTAAACCTGATCATTATCCCGGCGTCAATGTTGACACTAAATTGTATATTTTGATAATAAATTTCGAACAATACATAGAAAAATATTTTTTCAATTGTGAATTGTTTTTAATAAAAAATGCATAGAAAAAATAAAGTTTAAAAAGAAAATATTTAATTTTATATTACTTCATAAAAAAGATCCGAAAGTATACTTATAATATTAATAATCAAGTTAAATAAATAACTGAAGACTTACGACGTTTAACGGACGTACAGTATACATTTTGTGATTTAAATATCGCAACGTTTCGACTTTGCGTTGAAGTCATCACGTGGTACAAATTATAACAGAAATATTTTGTTGGTCCGTTAAACATCATATGTCTTTTATTATTTATTTAATTCGATTATATAATGGACGTTTTTAGTATGAATTTTAGTATTATTATTAATAAATTTGAGATCAGAAGTAACTCTGGGATTACTCACATAAGGAGAGTAGTAACGCGTTAAATCCCTGTTAATATCTATGCACAACATACGAGTATATTGCGCTCACTCCCCACTCGTACCAAAATACATCACAAACACATACATTAATATTAATGCAAACACTAAGAACATAAAAGTAATTGTAAAGTTTTCAAAATTCCATTCAAGATGTGTTTAAAAAGATAAAGAAAGATATATAAGGGAGGTACCGAGCAGTAGTAGGTAAAATGAGTTAAATAATCATTGATACGAAAGACAAAAAGGTTTCTGGTTTAACGTACAATACCTGGAATGAAATTAAAATTGTTGGTTCGTGTATTTATATTTCTACATGTATTTATAACCACAAACGATGTAACGACCAGAAGAACAACTGATTTCTGGTATTTGTGTTACGGAGAAATACTCAGGTCATGATTATTCCATGTACGAGTTAATTAAAAAAATAAAAGAAATGTACCCTCTATATTGGTTTATTTTGATGAAATGAAACCTGTACTTGTAATACTGTACTTAAAAATTTATTAGTAAAGAAATTTATTTATTTATTAATTCATTATGTAACTTCATACAATACCTTCTTCTTGTTTGTTGTTTTTGACGTATTGAAGCACAGATTTGTGATAAAAGATAAATTTATGTGAAAGTGTTTTGTTAAAAGAAAGAAAAAAGAAATAAAATGAGATAATGAAAATGCCTCAAAATAGAGTAATTATGGACCACTCATCAATCACACCTCACCCCATCAATACATGGCAATGATCAAACAAAAACAAAATCCTGGGAGTATGGTTATTGTAAAAAAATACATGACATTCTAATCAATCGTTTATTATACTATGCACAGTTCAATATTCCGTATAAAATGACGGCAAAGGTTTTCCCTATCTCAACAAGTGATTTCTTTCGAAAAACAAATGTTAACTTTTCAAAATAAATTACATATACTAGAACAAATTTTAAAGATTGGACGAAAAGTTTGGATAACACAGTTTCAAACATCTCGTTTAACAATATCGAGTCTTTATCCTCCTCTTAGTACATAAAAGTGAGAGTTCCACCTGGCCTGACCTAAATATTAAGTTACTTGTATATCCTTGTTTAATGCACCCTCTTGAGTATTCTCAGTAATCAGCAAAATTTTCTGAATTATTATTAGGGCCTGTTCTTTTAAAAGCAATTACTTTGTATTAATTTGTTTTCTGTTTATAAATATAAGTTACAATGATTTTATATTTCCTACATACTTCACTTAAACCATTTCTTTTGTCTTCTGCATTTGAATTTATAAAGTGACTTAAGTAATTTACAATCTTCCTGTTTTTCATTCCAAACTCTTTTAATAGGTATTTGAAATGACTGCGAATGATTAGGCCTCTTCTTAATTAGTACTGCGAAGTCAAAAAGGGATTACTAATTTTAAACTTTCTCTTGTAATTTAATACGCTTTCCATTGCAGAGTACTACAGGACATTTACGTTGTAGCAACCAAGGAGTTAATTCAGCAAAGTCGTGCAGAAAGCTTAATGCGCAGCAAAGAAGGGAAAAATATAATTTGCATTTATTAGAAAGAAAAATACGAGACAAAGTAGAACATTGTTATAACTTTCCACACTTTATACTATTTTCGATTATTCTTAAAGTTTTTTTTCTGTTAAATATATTTGACAACTTTTAGACGAACTCTATTTAATATTTAACATTTCTTATTACACTAACTCTATTCAATATTTCTTAAACGATGTTACCACATCTCTAGACCGTGGAGAAAATCCTCAGGGTGTTTTTCTTGACTTATCCAAAGCATTCGATGTCATCGATCACGAAATTCTCCTTTCCAAATTGCATTCTTTAGCCATTCGTGGACTTCCACATCAATGGCTAACTTGTTATTTAAAAGATAGATATCCACAGGTAGAAATATCCTATACTAAAAATAAAATACTTGAGCGTTGTCTTTCAGAAACAAAGCCACTTACTTGCGGAGTACCCCAAGGATCAATTCTCGGCCCTATACTCTTTTTATTGTATGTGAACGACATGTCATCATCCACATCAGATTGCAAAATGGTTCTTTTTGCTGATGACACTAATTTACTATGTAAACACGCCAATGCTCAAAATGTTTTGTCTAACCTTTCGACTTGGTTCCATGCAAATCGTCTCATTGTAAACACTGACAAAACAGTGTCTATGTCATTTCACAATACTTTCGTTAGGTTTGTCTTTCTTTAAACACTT
>NNCF01126165.1:1143902-1172729 GCA_002313205.1 Laupala kohalensis | reverse complement strand
GGTAGAGGCGGATTTCTTATACAGGTTCTCTAGGCTTTGTCTAGGGGCGTGTTTATTGTAACAATAAATCGTGAATTTAGTGTTTTTTCAACTCTTATGATTTTTAAACACTATACTCAGAATAATCTATAGTTCAATAATAACTTGTACATGTAAATTTACAAAAATATTTGCGTTAAATTACAAACATATTGACGTTATATATGTATTATAACTCGCAGCTAACTTTTTATCTTATCTAGGAACGTTTGTTGAAATTTTTGAATCCGCCTCTGCCTTAGGGCCTTTGATCGGAATTGATGGGTTGGTCCCTTGCTTGCTTCCGGAGAGTAAATTAGTTTATTGTCCTCCACGTGGTCATACGCAGTCTGTACTGTTTTTTGACAATAAATTTATTATTAAATTTATTATTATTTACTTTAATAGTGTTTCAGGTCATGTTTCAACCATGTTTAGAGTCTTCGTCAGGTGTAACTAATATTAAATATAGTAACATAATTAAAATTTACTAATAACATTACCATTGCAACAGAACACGAAGAGCTATATAAATATATAAAGAAAATACATGCACAAAAGAACATAAACCATATACATGTTATAAAATGGTGCTGTAATTTACTGGATAATTTTTCTGTGTTGTCGTCAATTTCATAGCGCTTCAATTTTATAATGGCATATCAGAAATGGTGCATTACCCATGTTTATGGTAACTTATTTCTTTGTCTAATATTACAGTGTTATCGCAAATGATCCAGTGATCATTATCTGCACAATGAAATGTTACAAAACTGAGATCATCAAATGGGCGTATCATAAATTTCGACATTTTCCCTGAATTAGAAAAAAAAATACATACTTGTCATATTTAAGTGTTGAAACTTTTACCATTTCCAGTTTTTTACTTTGACGAGAGGTATTTGGAAATCAATCCCGATACATTACGTATTCCTTTTCAACGGGACAAGAAAATTAATTACTGTTCAGACATTTTTTGACATTTTTGTGATCGCACCCTATCAAGTCAAGTGGTCGAAGTGCCTCTGTGCCTCTTTGTGTGAGTTGAGTGACTCATCTCAATTGTTGCCGATCTACGGAAAATTTCCTCCAATGCCACAGGTCAATTCAAATTTCTTGCAAGTGACTTAAATAAAAAAATATTTTAAGAAATTATTGGACATCTTGTATTCTCGTACATTAATTACAAGTTCCTTGACTGACTGGGGATTCGAATCATAATCCTACATCACTTAATTTGGACGAGTCCAGAAATTTCATTGCTTACCAGCGACACGTCATGACCAATCGATACCTGAACAAGTTATGACGTCATGCCATCGATTCAACCAATCGAGCATGCAACTACGTACGAAGACAAAAGATATATAAAGCACATGGTCCGTACTTTGCTACACATCATTAGTTCACATCGCTACTCAGCTCATCACATCAATTCTATCGTGGAGCGGCACACTAGCCGATACATCGCAAGCTCAAGCCCTCGCATCTGTGCTAAGGAAGGCACTTTCGACCACGTTTTACATCGTTCTTCAAACGCACATGGGGTCCTTTCTTTCGAACTCTTCACTTCGCAAATCATCACTTCTATCGTGCGTCATTTTGTACAGCTCAAGTCTTCAATACAACGCAACGCATCCACGAGTATTTTGGTTTTCAAACCTCGCATTTTCGAATCATCACCGATCTAGCTTCACTTTGCTACTCATCTCATCACGTCTCTTCTTCACTATTCATCGTGGCTCGGCGACCAGCCGTCATTTCGCAAGTTCAAGCCTTCGTTCTAATCTACAAAGAGGCACTTCGACCACGAGATTCTACTATCCGTCAATCGTTGGATTTTGGTTACAAGACATCGGTCCACCTCTTCCCTACAAGCAATTAACTGACTTCCAGGATCATCTCATCACGCTCTCTTGGAAACTAGTATTGTATCATTATTCCTCATTACTTGCATAGCATATCTCATTAAACTATTTTGTTCTTGTTAACAATCTATATTTCTCTTCATTCTTATCCTTCGTCAATTTCTATTTTCAACTATTTTTCCCTGTGCAGGTAAGACTTAATTATCTGTACAAATGTTGTTCTTGTTAGTAATCAACATTCATTTTTGGCCCTATCCTTTCTTCATACTTTATATTTCATTTCTAGTGCAGGCAAATTCAAATTGTTTGTACATCTGATTACTATCATTTCTAGTGCAGGCAAATTCAAAATTGTCTGTAAAATTACTTTCGTATGAACATTTTTGTGAATTGAATATTACCATAAATACAAGAATAGAGGTTCACAATGTATTTAAACAAAATTAAAATGACTAGAAAAAGTTTTAAAATCAATTGTTTTGATATTTGAGTTTATGCTGAATTAGAAGAACAAGTATAGATCTATTTTCACTCTCGTAACATTTCTTTGATTTCAGATTCTAAGCTTAAAAGCACAGTAGAATTTATTTTATTATTTTTAATATAATTGTTTAATATAGTAGCAAACAAAACTCTCTTCGGAAAAGACATTGATTTAAAGTAATTTTCCTTCATTCTGCGAACAAACATGTCATAATTCATCGATGACTAGATAGAGATGTCATCGATAATTTTCTATTTCTAGAAGCTTGGGTTTGGCGGGAGATTAAATGAAATTTTACAAGTGGAAAACGCATATTAATTACTTACGTCCGAATATTCAAGGAAAAATACCATTAATTGCTCTATGTTCTTTGTTTGTGGAATGTTGTTAATTTTGAAATAACGTGAAATTGTTTCATTCAGATTTATGAGGCCGAATACACGTCTGATTGAAAATGGTTTTACTGAGTAAAGAATATACCATTATTTGGACGTGTGCAACATTAGTGCTCATATTAAATATTTAAACCTGGTCTGTGTTTTTTTTCTTGTGGCTTTAGGGCTCGACAACGTCAAGGTCATTAGAGACCTTGTCTGTATTTGTATTTATGAACAGTACAAATTATTTTGTTTGGCGTGAACATAGAAGATACGCAAATAAAAGTTTAATATAATTTGTTGAAAGTGATTTTTAAACATTTATATTTTCCGACCCATGCATCTATACATCGAGGAAATGTTTATTTAGTCGCTGGAACAAAAAAAAAATCCCAAACTTTCTGATGAAAAAAGAAGATGATAAAGGGACATGAATTGCTTAGCCAACATTTCAGTCTAATTAGGGAAATAGTGACATGTTTTTCTTTTTTATGAACTGAGTAAAATCATGAGATTATTTGAAAATCCTATGAGAATTTAACATGAAATGATTAGAAAGTGCATGACATGTCGAATACGATGCTGAGAGTGACATAGCATTATGCTGCAAGACGACACTTTCAGTGACATTTAAACTCTCCTCTTAAGGAAACAGACGCGACGCGCGACGCGAGTGCATTTGTTTCTGCTGCGGAGTTCGCGTGATGTATCCCGCCGCCTTGATCTCTTTACTTCTCCTCGCCCTCGAGAGAGGTCGCTTAGTACAGGAAGTGCTTCAATGGGAGGAGAACTCGGTTACACAACAGTCGCAGAACCTGATGAACATTATGGAAAGGAGAAACAGAAAACAAGGAACATATTTTTATTCGCAGTAAATTTTGAACATTTTGACAAATTTATTTCAGATTACATTCACTATATAGCCTTAAATATTATTTGAACATGTAAAGATACGAAATGTTTTGTTATAAAAGTCGCATATTTGTGAAGAGGAAAACTTTCATGCGAGGAGGTGTAAATAATTTTTTTGAATAATTGTCACCTTTACTCTGTATAGCGCAAACTGAGGTATTCATAAAAAGATAAACATTAATAGAGTCCTAGGAAGCATTAAATCAATAGTTTTTGTTTATATATATATATATTGTTTAATTTCAGGTATTTCTTAAATTTATTGACTATTTCTAGCACGGCACTCATATAGTTCAGTGCGTACGAAACATACGTCTTTCTTCTTAATTTCTTTTGTACGTAGTATAAATTAGTACACGTAATTTGCTGACGGAAATATGTTTTGGATGACTCTCATTCCAAAAAAAAATTTGATTTTTCGCAAGATGTTTGTGTCATATATTTTTTATTTAGCGGATCTCTGTTCTATTATTTCGAAAGTATTTCAGTCCAGGGACTCACTTTTTTGGAAAACTGCGAGTTTCACATCTACGTAAAAATTCAACGTGGAATTGTCGTCCTTCAAATTTCTCATGGGATTTTAAGGAAGTTTCTTCGAAATATGAGGTACCAACTTCGACGTCTTGAGCGGAATTCCGTATCGGGAGATTTCGACCTTAACCTACTTGGATTCATTCGACTCACCTGACCTTACCCTCTTTTCCTTCTCTCACGCACGTATTTAGATTCCGAAGAGAATGCTTTCGCGAGCTGACAGTTGGTGAAGTTAAAACAAATACCTTGCTCAACGAATACGGTGCATCGGTGCACGTTTTCTCTGGATGTTTGTGATCATGCGATATCCACTCATGGCGTTGGATAGAAAACGCTTATTTGACTATTGAACTTTGACTATTTAGATTAATTTTGTTTGTTATTATTTTTATTTATCCTTTTTTTTTATTCAGACTCGCTAGACTCGCCTACAGGTGGCATCTGTTGAAATAATAAATCTGGAATTTAATGTTATTCAATAGTTACGGTTTTAAACAATAATTTCCGAAAAATATATAGTTTGATATGTACTTTTTGGTTTGTATTAAATACAATTGTTATTGGTATTAAGTTAATATTATAACACGTACCGAACTATTTTTATTGTTAGGAGTATTCCTCCACATGGTTTTACGAAGTTTGTAAATGCTTAAAAAATTAATTTATTTATGAATCTTAGTTTACATTTTAACACCCGACTCTAATTCAAAAAAGAGGTAGAACGTTGTGAAGTTATATATTATACAATAAGGGAATAGAGTTTGTTTTAAGAAATACCGTAAAGTTATTGAATGAATTAAAAGAAACAAACTAATATTATTTGTGACCCCAATCTTGCATTTATTTGCAGAGTTAACTTTTAAATGCATAATAGTCACCTTCATCTTCTCTCTAGGAACAAGATGAAGTGACATATAAACTCTGTAAATGAATTCTATATCAGTGCAAAAATATATTAGTTTTATTTTTAAACACTTGTTACACACTATTGACATCAATATGAAAATAATTAGATCCGTTTTATTTCTTTCGTAAATTCTTTAGTAATTTCTGCGCCAAAAGTTTCGCAACTTCAAATGCTATAATTTTACTCGAGTGTTCGACGGATGAGTAGCATTTCTTTGCTCGGGAAGAAAACGCCAAGGTAGAATAATGGGTAAAACGTTGTTTATGCAAAGTGAATGTATCAGATTCCTCAATTTTTCCTGATTTTTTTCCTCTGCAAAAATGTGAGCACACATTTATCTCCGTTGAACGGGAAAACACTAGTTCGACCCGGGTGAGGTTTTCCGTCTGCAATTTTCTTCACTCATTCGATTCGCTACCACACATTTCTCTACAATCCAACTTATCTCCTCCTCAATTCCTTCTCATGCGGTATGGTTATGTAAGAAAATAAAAAAATATGTAAGCATATATACTTTATGTGCTGGGAAAATTAAGAAAGATATTTGGTTCACGTAACCGCTCCGGGTTTTTCTCCCGTTTCCTACGGATAGAGGCATATTTTTTGTACTGGCTCTGTAGGCTCTTGCCTTGGGGCGGCGTCCGTGGACGAAATAAATCTCGAGTTTAGAGTTATTATGAAATAAGTTTTTTGTGTTTCATTAAATACAAATTTGTTGGTGTTCTGTTAATATTTTAACACTTACCTCATTATTGTTATTCTTATATTAGAAGTATGCGAAATGTTTAATCAGTCCCTGCTTCACTGCACTTGATCGGAATTGATGGGATGGTCCCTTGCTTGCTTCCAGAGAGTAAAATAATTTGTCTTTCACGTAGTCATACGTAGTTTGTAGCTGCTTTTTTTGACAATAAATATTTATTATTTATTTATTAACCTTTCTTCCATCAAATGGTCTCATGTGAACGACAACTCAGGTGTTCTTTTGTACCTCACATCTTTCTTCGACCGATGTGTTTCCTTTAACTTATTTGATTTGTTGTCACACTTTTCCTTCCACGTCTACTTTTAAGTTATCATTTAGCCCTGATTTTTCCCTCATGTACAACCTATGTGCCGCTAAATGTCCCGATATTTGTATTAGCGAAATTTATTGAGATTAATTTTCTGGATTATCTGTTGAATGCTACATATATATCCCAGATAAGACGTGATCTCTCAGCGAGTACTGTTCTGTTATGATACGTAACTAAATCAGATGAGACCTATTTTTCAAACATTGTAACAAGTGAACTGAACTAATCACAAACTACCATCAATCTTGATTTTCACGCATGAGATACTTGACAGTATTATTGAGGCTTGTAACTTTCGTTCTTTTTTTAGGAGTCATTCTAAGTAGCTAGGTTCATATTGAAAGTACCTTCATGGAATATCTTTAAATATTTTACAGACATTTATTTCTTCTTTTCGTAACTTTTTTTATAAAAAGGAAACCTAGATTTATTTCGAGGCCAAACGTTCGTAGTTTCAAAACGAAACTTTCCGTATCAGCTTGAGTTAGTTTGATGGAGTACCACACGGTTGTTTCCTTGGTGCACTAGCGAGGCTATTTCGCAACGAATGAGATTGTTCAATATCTGTGCCCAAAGCGAAGAGCTTTTCATCTGTATTCCGCCCTCGAAACTTATGACGCGAGGTATAACGCATCCGAACTTCATCTTGCAAAACGGGATATTGCAGATGTGCATTCCACTGCATTTATTTTTGTTTTATTTATCTCTTGGAGTGTGATATCCATCACTAAGATATATAGCCGTTCTCAAAGGTGTATTCTTGTAGATAAAAAACTTCTTTGTATCTTTTATTAATTCACATGAATGACAACACCATATACACTTAAAGTTTAGTGCTGAATTTGTTTAAGATACTAGCCAACCCTGGTACGGCTTAGCTTTCGTTATAATTTTGTTTGAACAAAAATAACAAAATTCCATGGAGATATCTTGGTTAATATGTGATATTCAAAGGAAATAAAAAAATATTTTTCTCTCTTTTTTTCTCTAATATTTATTAATTTCTTCTACCATTTTGAAATTTACGAAAAAAACAAATACATTTACTAGATGAAATGTTGTTTTATTCGCATTGAAAGTATTACCAATATACCGAGGAAGGTGTATTTTTGTCGTCTAGTTATCCCTCTGAAATCGGAGTTTTGAAAATTCGTTTCTCAGTGAGCCTCTACAACAAAATACATAAAGTAGTACGTCAAAGTTTTCAGTATCTCTTTTTAATGTTTTTCTCAAAGCTTTCATGAAAGAGTCATTCAGGACATCGTTCCTAATATTTTTATTCCATTTCTCCAAATAAAAATGAAAATATGAACATTTGTTTTCTAGGAATTTGATTGAACAACGTTTACAAAGGAAAACCGAGATAAGTAAAATAATTCGAGAAATATGTTGAAAAAAGCAAAAATACAAAAACAACAACAATTTTCACGGCTTTAAGCTGTGAATTTCGTAAAAGTTTTTCTTAGTGAGACTTTTCAACACAAATGCAGCACCCTATCAAAAAATTTCAAATTCTTATCTTAAATATTTCCTCCTTTTAGTTGATTAATGTGTCATTTGGTCACTAAAACTCACCAAATATTTATACTATATTTCACAAATTTAAAAGTAAAACATCAAAAATTCTAGAAATTGGTTTTTATATCATTTATTTAGCAAACCATAAGCAAATTTGCGTCGCAAGATACCAGAATTGAACAAAACAAAGGAATCACTGCGGGGAAATTGAAAATATTAGAATACTTCTGTTGCCTTAGTTTTTTCTCATTGAATTCGATTTTTGAATAAATTAAAAGAAAATTAATTCATACATAGAAAGATTCTTCAGAAAATGAGTTTCATAATACATTATATAAATTTATTTATGTGAATGATGAAGTATAAATCTGAAATTGTGTTTGAAAATCTACGAGTGTCTTTTGTGTGTTTTTCTCTTTTTTTATTTTTTCTTCGACGTGTGAAATGTCGTTTTATTTTCGAAATGTATATTAAATAAAATTTAATACATAAAATTCAGATTAAAAGAGGAAAGAGATTACGAAAATGTTGCTGATACAGCTGATACATGATAGGTGTTGGGTCATAATGAAATGGGAATCCCAACAAATGGAAACACACCTATAAATCACTGAAAGTGGCAAAATTTATGAACGAATATTATTGTGGTTTCATTCAGACAGTAATTTATTGCTATATTTTGAATATGATTCGTAACACATCGTATTGGATAGACTGCTTAATGGAAACAACCAAGTGAATGCTCTGGTAGAGTTATATACTGCCGTATACTTTTTTGTTAATAGAAATAAAACGCTTGTCTATCTTGTCAGTGCTACTAAATAATTGATTTTTTAACGTGTCTCGTGGTTACGATGGAATTTTCTCGAAGATGACTCGTAAAAATAGTTTCATAAATATGTAAATTTCTGAAAAAGCTCTTTATTCGCAGGTATTTGGGGCTGTGAAATAATGTCAAATACAGTCTGAACCTCAAGTCATCAACCTTAGTATCGTTCAGAAGTTAGGAGAGATGTACAATATATTATTTGAACATTGTAAGATGTCGGTGAGGAGACACTAGTGTTCATTTTAAGAAGAATAAATAAAAGATGTGGTGTTCTCTATTAGTACAGATGCAACTTTTCATTCTTGTTATAGTATTTTCGCCAGCTCAGCTGGTATCATCAGTGTGACAATACCAAGTATCAAGGGGCAATTGTAGGATTAACAAGGGCAATTTCTCGAGGACAAGAATCAAAGGCAATGTCTCGAGGTACGAGGACGAAAACTTTCAGAGTGTGGTCATAGGTCTGCTGTCATCATCATCATCATCATCTCGGTAATCGCCCTTGATACTTGACATTGTCAGACTGATGATGCCAGCTGAGCTGGCGAAAATACCGTCACGAGAAGAAAAAGTTGTACTAGTAGACAACACGTCTTGTATTCAATCATCTTATTATTGCAACGTTAAAATATGTTTTTAAATTATTCAACACTTATTTTACAGTCATAAATCCTAAAACGTCTGTTCTAAAATCAGAGCATGTACTTGTAGAAATATTTTCAAATTATCTATTTACTTTCATTTTTCACAGTAGACGAAACGGTGGTTGGGAATGTAATATATGATACGTTTTCCTGTTTTTCTTTTTGATTTTTCTATCCAATCGGTGTTGACTAATTTATATTTTAATAAAAAATCTTTTTAAATGTAAATTTTAACTATAAATACGTACTTTCAGGTTCTGAAGTTTTGAATACTACTAAGCATTTGAAAATGTGTTTGCAAACATTAATTCGGTATGAAACACGATAGTTTTTTAGAATTATGTCTTATGAGACTTTATTGAATTTTATTATTATGTTTCTGTGTGTAGGTATTGTTTAAGCTAATAGTAATTGCTACAAAATAATAGTAATATAAAAGAACAATAACTAGATCTGAGGAATGTAATAGGAATGGTTAAGAATTATCCAGGTATGAAAATGATCAGAGCATCGAAGTAGATATCAGCAAATTATACCTCTGCAAATACATTAGCGACCTATATCGTCAACGAAAATTAAAATATTTTTAAAATTATTTGAAATTATTTCGAATTGTAAGAGATTTTATTGAAAGAAAATTTGTGTGTGCCAAATTCCCGTAATAAATGACTTGAATTATGATGAAAATCAAATTTGTTGGTTACTATCCCGGACGCATATGAAGTTTCTTTATGAAAGCAGAGTATATGCCAGAGGGGTAAATTGATTAACTCACTCAATTTCGTGAAGTGATGGCGTGGATCGATATGTGATGAGACTATAGGAAACGTTCGGAATTCGAAGAAATACCCATATTACTTCTCATCGTTTGGGAATCTACTGCCGAGGGATTTTGAAAAACCGGAGGGGAAGAAAATACTCTTAAGATAATGTTTTTAATTGCAGTTTAGAGTTGTCTAATGGAGAACAAGAAATGAACGGACAAGATTGACATACTTTCATCTAGAATGTAAAATTTAGAGTCAACATATTTACGTGTCCTCCCTCCTACACCAGATGCGATCAATTATTTCATGTTTAATTTTGTGAGTCGAAATTTTAGTAAACTTAGAAGTTATATTAGCTCTGAATACATATTTAACCATTATACCAAAAAATTTGCAATTAGTTGTTGTTGTTTTTTGAAAAGACTTATCTCTGCTATGAAAACCCGCTCCGCGCAGAATCCAATCCTTTGGCTCTTCCCAGCCCGTCCCGCAGCTTCCATGCCCTCATCCTTTCGCAGTGAAACCTGCGTGCCGCACGCCCACGACACTACACCCCCCCTACCACCACAACCACCCACCCTCTGACAGACACAGTCGCCAATTTATTGCTCCGCTATTAAACGCCGACGCGCCTCCGTAGTGTTGACGCTCTGAGCGAGCGGGTATTGTGAGAAAGTGATAAATCCACTGCCGCGCCGCGCTCTATTCGACGGGACTACGCTTTCACAGCGATGGCGAAGATACCTACGAAACAAGGAGAGGATGAGTGGGGGAAGACGACGAGATGAAAAGGACAAAGAGGGCCGTGTTAGAGTTGTAAGAGTGAAGCGCGTAGAGAAAACTTGTTCCGGATGCTATGAGGATGGACGTTGCGAGAGATCGTTGTCTTGACGAAGTGAGGAAGACGAGAAGGGACGAGGAGAAGCGAGAACATTGCCCCAGGGCGTGTGCAGAGAGGGTTTGTTGAAGAGAATGGGGTTGTTGTATGGCATGGCGGAATTGGTTGCAAGCAGGGTGGATGAGAAGGGTACTCCATTTTATGGATGGAGCGGAGACTGGTGTATGGACGATTCAAGGTAGCGCTACTGTTACGAAAAAAGGCTGAATATATTACAAGTCTGTGTTAAAGCAATGAATATCGGAGCAGAGTACCAAAGGTTCCTCTATCACGCTTCAAGCTGTATTCGCCATGAAATATGATTTTGAAATTATGTGGGAATACCGTATTATTTCATGAAAAGGAATATGTACTCGTATTTCAAATGGGAACCGATTTAGGGATGGTTACTTAATACAGTAGCATACGAAACAAGGATGGGGGGGGGGGGTTAGATCAACCCCCAACCTCTAATTCCAATAAGAAATATAAATAATGAAAGAAAAATCAAAAATTTCCGGAAAATCATGGTAATGAACTATTATCATTAACGGTAAGCCCGAGCTCAGTGTAAGAACATTTGTGTTAAATGTTTTATTTTACTCCCGGCGCACTTATATTATTTTGTGGTCGTGCAAGGTAATGTAACACAAATTTATTCCGTTCATTCACTTAGATAATAAAACAGAAGGCTCTATTAATGGAAAATGCTGTCCATAATTACAATTCCAACAATATTTTTGGTGGCGTACCATAACCTCAGTATTGCAAAATTTGAATTATTTAACTTAAACACTTACCATGCTATCGAGGTGGAAAGGGAATTTTATAAAGCAATAGCTGAAATGGCAATCGTAGTAGTAGGATCTGACTAATTCATGCTAAATTGGACGTTTTTATCTCCGGGCCTGAACTCCGCAGGTGAGGACCAATGGCTCGCGCGACGGCGCCCGCTCTGCTGATGCATTATCTCGCGCCGTGAAAAGAATCCAATGAGGAACACCATCCCTCTGACCTCCACCAATGAGCGGAAGGCCTTGTTCGTACACTCCATTCAATGTCTGAAGGTTTAACTTTTGATCTTACCTTCAGTATCACGAGGTATCGGGATTCGATGATGTACGCTCAAATATCTCACGTGTAGAGTAATAGTACGCACATACGATACACCATAACCAATAATATAACAATGTATTTTAACCTTTAGAAATTTCTTGACGATATCGTCTTTGAGTATATTATATGAAGGATTTTTGGAGACAAAACGCTTTAGTGTTTTTGCTTGAACGAATATTTTTAATAACAGTTCAATTCATGTGGATAATGATTTCACACTGTTCACGTAGAGTATTTTTGCCAGAAGAAGCTCATTTTCAGTATTGTTTCTCGCAATGGTTTTGACGAAAGGTTGCGAGAAGAGTTCGGTAGTTTTTTTTCTCTTAGGACACACATCCTCCAACATCAGTGCCAAGCTATCAAAAAACACTGTATAGAAAAAATATATGAAGGAAAATGATTATATACAAATTTTTATTTTTTACTCCGAAGTCACCTTACGCACGTGGTATATTCTCTGTGGGATACATTTCATTTATCTACATACCTATATTTTTTTCATATGTAACTTAGTTCTATATCATTTTTGGAATTTTTCTATTCTATTCTACAAAATATTTATTACGAAGTTAAAAAATGTCATCGTATCTCCCGTCCAGTTTGCACGCTTTTGCTCAATTTCAAATGAGCAAATCGCAGGTGAATCGTGGGTATTGTACAGTATTTCCATGTTGATTCTTGTTATATAATGAATCGATAAAGTAAAAATACATGACCTTAATGAATCTGTAAAATTATGGTTAGTTGGGAAAATTTAATGTGAGTGATTTTAATGAATATTAATATAAAAATTTGTTTTCAGTATACGAAAAAATAATTATATGTAGATATATTTTTCCGTTCACCATTCGTGTAATTGGGAATCAGAATTTGTACGAAAGCTCGGAAGAATCGATAAAAAAAGCTCACTTTAAATGTGATCAAATCGACACCGGAAGAGTTGATGAAGCTCTACGTGGATTTAGAACTGTGATAATTGGCAGCGTATAATGCTCTCTGAATTTATGCTTCCTTGCTTCACTGTTTTGCTTGGAGTGGAATTTCGTGGATAGAACGCGTTAAACGAAATTTTTGTTTCCGCTGATGCGGGGTGTTAATGGTGTGTTCGGTGAAAGTTCCGCGTTTCGTTGTCCTAATTAAAGTACAATGGGATTTAATTTTCGTGTACTCAGAATTGGGTTCTGCATTTTGGACAGTCTGACGGTGAGAGAGGTGGAAGAAAAAAACTATTGATAACTTTCAGGCAGGTGAGAACGGCGACAAACCTGGAATCGAACCCGAGGTTCCGTCTTTGATCGCAGGGGTGTTAACTACGGGTGTGCCAGACAGATCTAATGGCGGAGCCGTTACAAGTTTCCACGACAGCTGTAAAGCAGTTCCACTAAACAGTTCCGTTGCCACGAATCTGTCGGGAGAATCTCACTCGATTCCTCTCAAAGATGTTATTCCAATGAATGTGTCTTTATTCGTATTTCAACGATGTAACTTCGCAGCGAATTGCAAAGAGAGTGCGTTTTTCTCTCCATGGATAGTTATAAACTAGAGTTTGACGTTATCTTATTTTGATTACGCAGGTGCAAAAGAAGAAGAAAATAATCTGTCTCAAAGGCTAGACCTATGTACCCCTGAATATTTTGACACGTTGAATTCGATTACGGGACCAGAATTGCTCCATCACCCTCCAGTTTTTTAATCGCGAAAAAACACTCACAATCAAAGAAAAAAGATTTATAAAGAGACTGAGGGATGAAGGAGTAATTCTGCATTCGAATTTTGATTCAACGCGTCAAATAACATAAAGGTACGTAAGTTTAATTTTCAATATTAACGTCACTCTCAATCTTATTGTCTTTTATCTATTTTATTATATTCTGTATAGATGTATTAAAGACAATCAATTTGTTTATACACCATTGATATAAGTATATCACATAATCACTTGAAGATTAATTAAAATTCTTAACTTATTATGTTCGTAGGACAACAACGTTCCGAGGCTAAGCTTCTACCCTCCTTTTCAGGTTCATTATATCATTGGGTCCACTACTACACATATTAAGTTGTTGTTGTCTGAGAATCATAGTGAATTTTTAATTTTAATTAATCATCTAGTGATTATTGTGATATATTTATGGTGTATAAATACATTTATTGACTTTAATACATATGCACATAAAATAAAACGTAGGTTTGTTCTTTGAAAATGACCAATTATTTTTGTTTTGTGCCTGTTTTATCGGGAAACGTGAAATCCGTGACTGGACAAACAGTTTCATTCAGAGGTCAATGTGTGACTCAACTCTGCAGACACACGTGGATGACACGTCATCTTTGTTACAAGAGCGATGTCAGTATGCCAGTATGCTCCGGCTATGCAAGACTGCTCCAAGTGGCGCTGTTGCAACGATGCGAGAGCGGATCTGCTCAGTTCGTTGCAACGACGCGACAATGAGACCGTTCCAAGTGGAACTGTTTAGTTTGCGGTTTCATTGCAACTGCGGAGCGGTGAAACGAGGTTGTTCCAGTTGCAACGACCCACCTCTAGACCACTAAACCACCTGTTCCCCTTCCACAACTATACACCATTTCCACACAGACCAAACCCCGGAAGACCCGAGATCAGACAATCCCAAAAAAGAAAAAAGGTGAAACCAGGCGGCATCCGATTCTGTGTATGCTTTAATGGGCGGAGTCGTGGTTAACACCCCTGCGATTAAAGCTGGTATCCCGGGTTCGATTCCCGACTTCTCGCTATTTTTACCTGGTTGAAAGTTATTGATGATTTTGTTTTCTTCCTCCTGTCTCCCCATACGATTCGCCAAATTTTCAGAACAGCGTTCTGAGCACACTCAAATTAAATCCCATTGTACTTTGATTAGGACAATGAAACGAGGAATTTTTGCGTCATTTCCCTGAAAGTCCTAGTTCCGACTCCCGGGAAGGAAATCAAAATTCTATGGAAAAGTATGAAGTACTGCGTTTTAATGTCAGAATCATCCGTTTTTCTATTTATTTTGTTGGGACTGATTTTAATGGTGTTTACAATTAGAAACGACTTACAAAATTTCATAACAAAAAAAGTGGTTCGTAATTAAAAAGGGGTTTCTAAAGAAATTTCCAACTTTTAAATAAAAAAAATTCACATTTCTTTAGGTAAACGCTTATTTAAAAAAGCGGGAAAACTTATTTTGTACGAGAATTAAATCTTGTCTATTTAAGTCGTTAATCAAAAACCAATCATGTTTGGAATAAATAAAACTGGCATAATTAATGGAAAACTTAATGTATGTTTAGGTATAAAATAATTGTGTGATATTTAGGTGATATTATTCTCCATTCGTTTTAGTAATTTCATTTTTATTAATTAATTTTATTGAGTTAAATTATTAAACTTTTCTGATTTGCAGAAGAAGAATATGAGAATTTGGCAAGTACAAAATTCAAAATTTCATTTTCGTTTTTTTCTCTTCCTTATGAACGTAGGATACGAATACTACAACGAATAGTCAATTCTGATTTTCTCATCAAGAAAACTCTGGGAAACGTATTCGACTCCCTTCAGTTAGAAACTGTCAAAAACTTCCAAGAAGAAGCATTTTATACAATCAAATATAAGAAGGTCGAATTTTTATACCCTGTAAAGGAGACTTAATTTGGTATTTGTCTGCTTATGTATATTTGAAAATTATTAAAAAAATATTTTTTAAATGTAATACTTCAGTGAATCCTACTTTTTCCCCATAGATGCAATAAATTAGATTTACGTGAACCATGGAAGCTTCTCTAAAGCGGAAAATATATACAATTTTTTTATTTGGAAAAATATTTAAAATACACTTTCCTTTTATCACTGATAAAAACAGGCCCTTCTAGTGGCCTATATTTAGTGGCCTATCTTCTAGGCCCTAGAGAAGCGGTTAAAATCCAGAGAGTAAATAACTCTGAAACTATCGCCGCGCTAGAATTCACTCTTGGAGTCCATTCTTGAAGGAGTTACTCCCCTAATTCCTTCCTCGGCTTAACAATGCATTTGAAGAGTCCATTCCCTTTTTTCCGCGTTCTTTCTCTCGATGGCATTTGAAGGCGTGTTCTTGGAGCAAACAGCGCCTTAAGGCTTCACTCCACTCGTTTCCTCTCGCACCTGCCTTTCCCAATCCTCTTCTCTTCCTCTTTGTGTCTCTTCGCCTCGCTCCGGTGCGAGCGAAGCCGTCGCTGCCTCCTGGAGTACCTCTTTAATTACAAAGATACTACCCGCCCAGCGAGCGCTTTCGCCAGCGACAGAGACTGTGGCGCGTGCTAGCGGTTGCTGGGGAAAGCACGGGAATGAGCCTGTCAACTATTTACTGTATTTGCAAGCTATAGTTTCATGATTTGGAATTAACGTAAATGTACTTTATACTCTATTATGTTTAAAGTAAAAATATCATATCACATGGAGATGGATCTTTCGACTTGAATTGAAACAAACCAATTTTTCGATTAAATATTAAATCCTCCGTCTCAGGAATCTTGATCGACATTAAAGGGATGGTTCTTTCCTTGCTTCCGAATATGATATTAGTTTATTGTCCTCCACGTGCTCATGCGAAGTTTGTAACTGCATTTTTGATTATATTTATTTATTTACAACTGAAATTTAAATTGATACTTTACGAATGAGAAACTGAGTTATTTATTTATCTATAACTCAAAACAAAAGATTGACCGTAAAGAATTCAAGATAGGCAATGTTTGTTATACGTTAGCTCATTTTTATTTCGAGAATTAATTTGTGGTTATCCGTACTCCGGTATTTTTGCCAGTGTGAGGAAACAAACGGAATTTCTTTGAAAACCGGGAGTTCGTAGCGACGGAGTTACGAGGAGAATAAGGGCGGGTTCACATGTCCCTTTTTACGCCGGCGTTCGTGGTACGGCGCGTATCAATCGCAAGTGAAAATCGCATCCGATCGTATGCAATGGTTCACATGGTGTTGACGCTGGAAATGTAGAGAAGTGTAACGAGACCCGGTTCTCTAATCTGTAATTAGATAAGAGAGAATCGACGTCTCGTCTCACACCCTCCGCTTGAAACATTTCCATTTGTTCCTTTCTTACCGCGTGTCTTCATTGGTCGGCCAAACTTAAGAATATGGTCCCACAAGGGTTTGAAAAAATAATTTGTCATAATTCTACAAATATTATTGCGGTTCCGAAAATATAAACCGTATTCTTCGCTGTTCATATTTACGGTAGTTATAAAGAAATATTGTTCCGCACTATTTTCTTCTCTCCGCCACCGCATATAGTAGTATGTTAATTATAATACATAATAAATTGTAATACATGAACAATTATAAACAATTGTTTACTTAGTTTTGTTAGACCCGGCGATTCAGTTTTAAGAAAATCTGTTGTAAGTGTGAAAATGGAGGCGATGGTGGAGGTAGCAGCACTTGCGGTTAGGATTGGACCATAATGTTAAATTTGCCATCGAAAAAGAGAATTTTTTTGACATAAAATGATTCAGTTTGTAATTTCCGAGAACAAAGTCACTTCCAGAATAATGGCAAAAAAAGCTGTTTTTCGATATCTCATCTAGATATTTTTCTACGGCGTTGAGCCATATAGTTAAGTTGGTCCCATTGGTCTCCTCTACCCCTGGCGCGCTTATACCCCCCATACAAATGCCCAATGCAATGCAAGGACATCAAAATACCCAAGTTGTTTGGAAAATATTGTGATATAACAACTTTAAAGCATATAATATTCTTCCACTAAGACATTTATTTATTCATAGAGAACTAAACGTGTTTTTTATTAGTATTGTTAATAGTTCTTGGCGGGATGCAAAATTGTATAATTTCAGAGGAATAAATATTAGCGTACCAAATTCTAATTAACCAATTGTCCAACAATTTTATTCTTTCATTACTCTTATAATATTTAACTGAGTTGCTAATCATTTTGGAGAAATTCATCTTCTAAGATAAAATATATTTTTAAAGAGGCCAATTATTTTTGTTTGCTTTGGAAAACAAAGTCTTTTCTCAAAATCCAAAGTTAAGAATCGTGTAAATCTTGAAACTGATTGCGAGCAGTTTTTATTTGTTTTTGTAATTTGAAAGCATTTATTTTAACCATTCCTTTCTGTTAGTGCAATTGTGCTAAAAACCAGCGCAGATTTGTACAATTAGGTTAAATAAAATGTGATTAGTAAATAAGTTAAATCAACTAATCACTCTTGAGTCTTAGTATTTATTTTATGGCGAAACAAATTCCAACACAGGCTATACCTCCTGAGATCTCAAACTTATCTCACATTACTTTACTTTCTTTGTCATGTTTAATTGCAAGATTTATATTTGTGTCGTGGAATGCGGGTATTTTTATGAAATAAATTTTCATTAAAATTATACCAGGATGTTTGGAGGAGCTAAAATGTGATTCATTTAAGCACACAATACAGTTGTTCATACAGTAATTAAAATATAATGTAATATTTATACTGCCATAAATATTTAAATTTATCTATACTTTCCGAGGCTTTATACAGAGCGTATTCCGGGAACATCATCCCACACACTTCGACTCATGCGTTGTTTTTCTTGTATTCGTTACTATAGACTTACAACCGTACGACGGACGAATACTCTATATTTTGTGATATAAAGTTACTATAGACTGGAGATTCTGAATCCCATGGCACAAGTTGACGTGCACCTTGATAAAGAATCTCTCCCTTTCAAAATCCGATATTTCGAACCATTAGTTGATAAAAATGAATAACAAACAAAAAATTAACATACAAACAATAAAAATGTCATTAACAAACAAAAAATTAACATACAAACAATAAAAATGTCATTAACAGACAATAAAACTTTAACTAAGAAACAAAACAAATTTAACGAACAAACTGAACATTTAAACGTCAGCGAGTAAACAGTCAAACGAAAATAACCACACGCGAAACTCCTCTTCGTGACTGGGCTCGTCGCATGCAAACGGAGCCAAGCGGCAGTGCGATGCACTGTGATAGAGAAAAGGTTTCTACGAATCGCATCGCCTTGTGACCAGCAGACCGCACCACTGCCATAAAGCTCAATAATGTTCGCGCTGCGATAGAATGCGATACAGGACCGAGTCTGCGATTTTTGGCTACCACGAACGCCGGCCTTCGACGGACATGTGAACCAGCCCTGAGATACGTGACAAGAATGCGGTGATGTCTTTCTGTATCTAGGAATGTTTTTTCTGAATTGCGTTTCTAACGAGAAGTCGATTATGAACTATTCTGCTCTACACTCACTTTGTTTTATTTTAAACTTGGGAAACACCACTTATGACAATTGATCACGTAACTGTAGAAATAAAGTACTGAATTTGAGCTTCTCAACAAGAGAATTACCGAATTTATCTGACAGTTGACAGATCAGCATCTATAGTTTTGCAAGAGCATTTCATTTCACAAATGAATTGACTTCTTTATTTTTGTAATTATCAGGAAATAATTGCTAGATATTTACCTTTATAAATGACTGGCAATGTAATGTTGGTCTGTGTCGTGGTGGTATTGGACTAAACTTACAGTATTTACTTACAGTATAAGTCGAGGTTTTTCTCTCATATGTATCTTTAAAAAATATATTGTACATTGTGTGATGACAATGTTAAAATTCCTAGTAATGGTTTTAATTTTAAATTTAGTTACCGTAATCGATGATAACTAAGCAATTAATTGAATTTTTAATAACTTTCTTAAAAGTAACCGTAGTATTTATTTTGCATGGATAAAACTGCAAGGACTGCAAAATTGGAGTAATCGATATGGGATGCAAAGCAATTACTCGTGAGATATCCACATGTAACTACAATTCTAGGTGCACATCTCAATTGTACTATATTTTATGTCAATAAGGATTTTTTGAAAATACTAACATTGTCAAGAAATGGCGAAGAGTCAGGAATCGAACCCGGGACTCCTGCTTTCATCGCAGGGGTGTTAACCTCTACACCACCCGTTCGCCTTCCACAACTGTACACCGAAAGTTATCACATATATTCTTCACGTGTAGGGTACACGGAAGAAATATGTACATTGTCAAGAAACCTCTTCAATATTGGGGATCGGCGTATATGCACGGTCATTTTGTAGACGTGTAAATACGATAACTGCGTCTTAAAAAGAGCACTGAATTTTTATATTGTAATATATAGTATTTTTGAAAATTGTTTTGAATTGAAGGGTTTACTGATATGATTCAATGAATAATAACCACTGGATCGATTTAATTGAATCTGTTACGTCGAATGAAAATGGGAGACGGGACCGGGGATCGATCCCCGGTCCCGTCTCCCATTTTCATTCGACGTAACATGTTTAATCTGTTACCTAGCGGTGAGGTTCACCGCAATCTAAGAGATTTCTATGTTAATTGAATCTGTATGAAAATATGAATTTTTACTTTTATGTAGCAACACTATTTTATATGCCTGAGTAATGTGGCAGTTAATACTTTCCCCCCACATCTTTTAGCTGCAGTAACAATGTAATCGTTAACAACAGGGCAGCTATGAGTATTACATGTTATTATACAGTAGAGCATTACGTAATTCACATCAAATTCCCTACGATTATTGTTTATTACTTAACACGCGCGACAGGGATTTTATTTATCAGGAACCAAGAAATCGACTTACGTCGTTTGAAGATAAGTGAGTCAAGGAACTTTCGTCTTTTCTCGGTGTAATTTTTTATCGATTTTATCTCGGAAAGGAAAATGTCTGAGAAGAAAAAGCAGGAACTCGTAGATACTCCCACTAATGATCCGACGTACTGTACTTCATTTAAGTGACTTGCTGCGTCCGGTTACACGGAAAAGGAACGAGACATTTGCGCATTAATGAATATGATTGGTTCGCAGGAGTATGTTCAATAGAGCACTCTCAATGACGTCATCTCCCCACCACTTCACTACAAACTTGAGGGGAAATGGAGCGCTTCATTGGAAACCAAGACCTACTCAATCGAATTAATTACGTCCAGTTGTAAAGTCTTTCCCAATCGGTTGCCGCTTGTCTGCCCTCACATCATTAGTTTCTGAGCTCCAAACAGAAGGCGGCGATTCGTATAGAAGGCCATTGAAAATGCCCTAATCCCCCAACTCACATGAACACCGTGTAAGACGAAAGCCGTCGCGGATGTAGGAGGCCGTGAGAGACAGAAGAGAGACGACTCCAAACTTCAATGTCACAGGTGCACGAAACGACAACTGCTAGACAGACGGTTGCGCGGACAGATGAGTCGAAGAAGGGCGTCCTCTAAAACCGTAATGGACGTCACGCACGCGACAGCGCGGATGGGACGTGAGGAAACTTGGAGCGTCTTCGTAGCCGCTTTCGGTGCTACAGGTGCTGGATACGACTTATGTAGTCTCAGGAGGCTTTAGGATGCGTCGACGTACGAGAATTTACTTTCTTCTTCGAAACACTCAACATCACATATTGATACTATCCAGACTTAATTTTGCTATTTTGGTGTTATATACTTTGTTGATATTAAATAATAATTAATTTTGTTAAGTTCCCTTTTGTTTCTGAGTTTCGTGTAGAGTTGACTTCTTTCAACAAACTATATTGATGAAATGGTAGTTGATATCATTATCATCAGGAGATTAAGTAGTTTACCTCTTAATATTATGGATAACCAAAAGTTTTATTTAGTGAGAAATTTTTGAGATTCATGAAATAATCAAAGAAACAAAGTACTAAGTAATGTTTGTGAAATAATCATTATCCCGTTAAATATTCCCGAACCTATAGTTTGTTACGTTTTAGGGCACATCTGATAGATGATGTATAACTCGCCGTCTATTTGTGCACGAACCAGGAATTGCACGGGTATGACATTGTTAAAAGTCATCGGCTGATGAAAGGATGTTTTAAATTGAACCAGAACGACCGTATAAATCCTAATCATAGATTTATAACCAAAGGTCATGAACATTTCATATGCATCCATACGTGGAACATTAAATTAAATCGAACACATGATTGAATATTGATGATCAGGAAACAACATTAATTACTAATTTGCTAACTATAGTTCAATAATGTTATACCGTAGGTTTGTAGCACCGAACAGGTTGATATGAAATTTCAAGTATTATCACAGATGATACTTACGACGTCTGATTAATTCAAAATTGAGATAGTGCATTACCTTGATTCAAAGGCTATTATAATTCATTTCCTTGTATTTTTTTAAAAAGTTATATTGCCATAACACTAGTCCCTACCTAAATCATGAAGTAAATAATTATTCAATGTTACACCTTGTACTACGGTACAGGAATTTCGCTTGGACACGATTATCCAGGGGTAAGAAAAAAAGGTCTCTCGAATATCTCTGCGCAGAAGCAAGACAGCCTTGAAGTCATCTTACCGAGAGCGTGTCATCTCTCAGCTCAAGTCCCTTCTCTGTTATTGTCCAACACGTGGTCATACGCAGATATAATAATTTTATTGTCAGAAAAGTAGTTACGAAGTTGAATAATTTGTTGTTAATAAAGGGAGCAATTCCCAAGTTTTACATTAATAGTTTACGACAATTATTCTTATTCGCTGAGCATGAGTGACTGATATCGGCAAGTTCACATCCTGTGACAGTCCTACAGTAGAAGAAAACACAATGTGGTTAGACCGGTATTACACGGTTCTTTTATGTGTTTATGTCCTGTTTTTTCATTAACAATAAAACTTTTTAATTTATAGAAGACATTAGTGTCGCTTTATTTTCATGACCCTATAACATACTTATGACATGCGACGTATTTCTCTCAGAGAGAACGTATCTTTGATCATATATATGAGATAATAGACATGTCATACAAATATGATCGTATAATGTCGACCTATCACTGCTGTTTGTTTGACGATTTGACTGTTTGAGTAATCAGGACTACTTTGGAAATGAGAAAATTTATTAAAGGATAATCAAATCTAATGGGAATGTAACATAACAGGGAGACAAGATAAATCTAATGTAGGCGCCTTAAGGCTTGATGTAGCGCAATTGTGTTTCTGTAATATTTCTTAGCCTCCACAAAAGCATTAATCTTGTCAAGACGTCAAAGAGAGAGCAAATCGTACGTGGAAACGAATTCACGTGAAACGTTGCAGGGTGAGGCCTGAATATCGATATTCCTACTGTTTCATGCGCGCATTTATGAACGTCTACAACCAATCGTTGATAAAAATAAAATAAATCAGTCTCACATTTCATTTTGCATTCTTATCTCAAACGGGCCTAGGAATTTCTGATATATTTATCATCTCTCAACTTAAATAACCATTTATACTTGAAGGTAAATAAAAACTTTATTTCGTTTCCAAATTTAAAGGATTTGAGAACAAAATATTGGATTAGGAAAATAGTTTAGCGTGATAAAATGTTGGTGCGTTTCTTACTGTATTTAATCATAGATTATCCAAGACCCGAAAGCTAGAAATAAGGCTGTGTCAAGTCGACTCATTCCTAACTATTGCTACCTCCGATGCCTTGGGTTAAAATATCAACAATTCTGTGAACCCTAGAATTGTATGTTCTAAATTTTGACTTCAGCATTTCCTTGAAACAATTATACCTTTTTTTATTTCTAAATATTTGAGTAGTAATTGTAGAACCATTGAAACAGCAAGGCATCTCAAGAAAAGGCAAATTAGCAGGTGTAAGAATATTATTTTAAAAACTTTAAAAAGTTTCCTTTTTGTAACTCTTATTACAGAAGTATTGATTTTATCATACATTTCTATTTATATAGGGTAAGATTAAATTATAAATGTATTGTGAATTCTAATTGTAATCATTAAGCTTTCAAACAAGTAACTAAAATTAAGTGACAAGTTTTTTCCCAGTTCTATGTTAATGTAACTACACGCTGCATATAGCTACCTCACTCTGTCAGTACTGTTACTCATGGTAAATATCATGATAAGACAAAATTACTTAACTAACCACCTACTGGAGATTGGCGGTCGTCTTTATTCCCAGTAATTCCATTTGTATCTTGAATGTAAAAGATAATTGGAATAGACTTCATTATTTCATTATTTTACTAAATAAATAAATAATAAACTTCGTTGTCAAAAGAGCAATAAAAAAGACATTGTTTAACCCTAATAACAGTCTTATGCTAATACTAAGTGGTCATGGAAATATCAACTCAAATCTCCTTGGCATGAGGTTATCTGATACGGAAATTTTGTCTTGCGATAAAGGGAAAGCAATGGTTGCACGTAATCTGTACGAACGCGAAATAAACAATATGTAAAGAAAGAGACTGATGTATGTCGTAGCACATCGGTCATTGTGCTACAATGTCTTCTCCACGACATTGTTTTATGAAATATCCCAAGAATTGGTTACTAACATACCATTTTACTTTCTCATGTACGTAGTATATAGGAATTTTCAAGAAGCTTGAATAATATTTAGCAGTGTAAATGGACCAAGCAGACGTAGAACACAATTTTTCGTAAAATGAAATATATGATAATGATAAAAATTTATAGGAGTACAGCAAACGCAATGCAGATACGAAAATACATCAATTTCTGTCTACAACGAAATTACGTTTACATAAAACTTGCACGATATTCAAAAGATTGATATGTTGCTATATTTTTTGAAGTAATATTCTGAATATTTATTTTACTTTCAAATTTCAAATAAAAGACAATAAAGACAGCTCAGTTCGGTGGGTCAGAGTTGGAGGATAACACCAAATGCCGCACAACAGGCTAAAATCACATGACCCACAACTAGACGAAAATGCAATTAAAATAGCATGAGATAATTTTAATAATCTTAATAAGTGTAACATAACTTTTAATCAGTATACTCATGCATCTAAGAGCGTTCAGCAAGTACAAAGTGCACCATGTAATTTACAATAAGGATTTGTACAATTTTAAGAAGAAAGGAAGAATACACCTGAAGAGGAGGAACATACATCCCCGAAACGTAATGTGAAGTACGAACTGTAATAAGTAAGTGCGTCCTTAAAACATGTTGTCGTAAATAAGGGCACTGGCAACTAATTTAACAAGTTGAAAGACAACATTACTTTTATCTAATTTAAAAGACAATAAGTTCATCTAGCGATTTTGAGCACTGGAAGACGACCAAAATAGAGGACCACGCCAGAAATAACCGTTTCACTATATAATTTTTTCTCACTCTGTACTGCGGACGGAGAAAGATATGTGAGAAAGTATGTGCGATGGTTTTGCGCAACTAGTCTTCCATATCTAAGGAAAACACGGTTGCTCAACCGCAAAAAGTTACGCAAAGCACCTTGAGTTACCAGGTGAGCAAAATGTCCTTGAAACCCGACGCTTTCCTGATCTCAGCCTTTTCCTGAGTGCGGAACCAACGCAGCGTAATAAACAATCATAAATTTATTGTCAAAAAACAGTACAAACTGCGTAAGACCACGTGGAGGACAATCAACTAATTTACTCTCCGGAAGCAAGCAAGGGACCATCCCATCAATTCCGATCAAGGACCCTAAGGCAGAGGCGGATTCCAAAATTTCAGCAAAAGTTCCTAGATAAGATAAAAAGTTAGCTGCGAGTTGTTATACATATATAATGTCAATATGTTTGTAATTTAACGCAAATATGTTTGTAAATTTACATGTACAAGTTATTATCGAACTATAGGTTATTCTGAGTATAGTGTTTAAAAATCATAAGAGTTGAAAAAACACTAAATTCACGATTTATTGTTACAATAAACACACCCCTAGACAAAACCTAGAGAACCTGTATAAGAAATCCGCCTCTACCCGAAGGAAAAACGGAGAAAAACAAAGGCGCAAAGCGTACGATTGCGGCTTTGGAGCCCAACACTTTGACGATCGGTCGCCAAATTAATTCTGGCGATACGGGTTTAATGCCTGGATCCGTTCGCCCTGGAAGTTCTTATCGCGTGATACCGTGGGCGATGCTCGTTGGAGGGCGTGAGGAAAGTGAAGGGCGCTTGACGGTGGGTGAAGTGAGTGATGTGAGTGAAGTGGGGGAGGAGAATGGAGTTCTTCGTCGAACATCGATATGCGCGAAGGCGTAGCTGCTGCTGCTGCTGCTGTTGTTAGTGCTACTCTTTCTTATTCGCTTTAATACATCTCCTGCTACAATTACATAATAATCCTTATTCGCCAAGCATATAGTTAAGACGTTCAGGATGAACAAAGGCTAACTTTTACTATAAAAATGCGTGAAAAGAAAGAAAATGATTTTGACCATAAATATCGATGGAATCTGGAAAATGATATTTGCTTACGCTGCCTAAACGGTTAAAGATAGGTGGCAACTATGAACGGCAATATTGTTCGCCTCAAAGAGTTCTACAAAGAAAAATGTCCGCGACAGCGTACGTCTATTCACAAAAATTAATCTAAATTATGGATACAACGTTATTAAAAATAGAAATATTAAAATACTTTGATTTAAGAGAGTAGTTTAAGAAGGAAAAAATCAAACATCATCAAATTTAATAGATTACTTGTTTTGAGCATTTAACACGTGTTGTCTTAAATTTGTATAGTTATGGATTTGAAAAATTTGGATGCTGTGCATGCTTATAAAAAAACTAATCAGAAAAAGTATTTTGATCTTACAATATAGAGATATTTAATTTTTTCCTGAGTAAAAGAAAAATCTCAGGCAACGCCGGGATATCAGCTAATAATAATAATAATAATATAATACTTTTTAATCTGCAAGTGAGCAATGTTCGGTGGCAGATGGAAAATAACACATAATAAGAGTATACATAATACGATAATAAGAAATTAAAAACAATTCTTCGCCAAAATTTCTATAAAATACACACACAAGCGGAATAAAATGTTTAGAAAATTTGAACAAGAAACGAGAAAGAAATGACAGTTAAGAAATTAATAATCTGAGGCCCATATTTGTGTATTCACATACGTACACGAACTCTTTTTCATTTGCAAACATATACAGGCACACACTCATATGTACACTACTGATAACATATGAGGGGCCCATTTATTTTTCTAAGTCCCACTCTCTGACCAGTTTTGGATCTGTTAGGTTTNNGTATAATATTTACAGTAAATTTAAATCGAGCGAGGCAGTTAACAAGGTCGTATTTAGTTTTATATGTTAAGTTATTGTAACTTGTAGTTCCCCGTATTCCTGATTCAGTGTCATATTCTAAGGACTTGTTATTTTAAATCTAGAAATCTTCTCCAATTAACGTAACATTTTGCCGTCAATTCAACAGAGAATTTCATATTTTCAGAAAGTGTTCAACAAATATGGGATATTATACGAAATATGTTTTTTCATTGTAATATTTATGTTACTTATGCATAATATTTTAATGGCGTTCTACTTTTTACTGGGTGTATAATTAGAAATTTAATAGATTTATAAATAATATAATTAATTAAGTTGAGAGTGCAATTACAATTAAAATTATTTTATTTGAAACCAGAACTTTGTAATACCTTTCGGAACCTGTGTGAAAGGAACAAGGAACAAGGTGTGAGACAGGTTCCTTGTGTGAGACTGGTTCCCCCTCTACAGAGAAACACGATCTTATCTGATCAGATAAGATAAGATAGTAGAAACACTACTTACAGACGCAGTTAAAAGAATTTATTTCAACAAGGTATACTAAATAATGATATTATGCAGAATTATTAAAATAATTCTGAGGATGACGTCAATTTAATTTCAAAGTATAATTTCACTTTATTACAAATATTACAAAATTCTGGTATCAAATAAAATAATTTTAATTGTAATTGCACTCTCAACTCAATTAATTATATTATTTATAAATCTATTAAATCTTAAATCCCGCGGTGTTGCAAGAGGCAATTCAAGAAAAAAAGAATGTCATTTATAGTCAAACCGACTAAAGCAGGCAGGCTTGAGTGGCTATTTATTTGTTCGAGTATTTCAACAGACATTTTACCTCCTCCAGTCAAAGTGTAATTGGCTGAACACACTAAAGCACTGCTATTATTGTTCTGTCACCACAAACAAGGTGGGTTCGAATACTAGTGTGAACTGATTTTTGAAAATGGTTTATACCACAATTCAGCTTGTAATATCTGTTTGGGAGCTGTAATGAACGAAACCTTAATCCA
Source organism: Laupala kohalensis (assembly GCA_002313205.1). NCBI lineage: Eukaryota > Metazoa > Arthropoda > Insecta > Orthoptera > Trigonidiidae > Laupala > Laupala kohalensis. Next base: position 1,144,631 of record NNCF01126165.1, on the reverse strand, counting down.
TGCTCTCACTTTGCTTAGGAAAATCTTAAAACATACGCTGAGCAATTGTCAATTCGGCAACGTAGCATTACAACATACTTGGCAACGTGGCAGGCCAAAGTTCATCTTAGCAAAGTTGCCGACGAGACGACAAAGTTTCTATAAAATAATTTCTATTCATGCTCTCTTTAAGTTTTGGTATTTTAGTTTCTTCATGTGTAAATGAAAGTGTTCAATGATATATTTTGCGAGGAATTCAGAAAAGTTCTTCAAAATTTCTATAAACATGTGCAAAAAAATTTTATATTGAATTTAGAAGCAAATAATTTATATTTAAAGAATACAACAATACTAAACGAAATTCACGAGTTCGTAATTATACCCCAAGTATTAAAACTTTATTTTAATAAAAATATTGATTAGGAAACGGGTCTAAAACATATCCAAACTATATTTTCAATAAATATTTATTCATATAGCATCTAGATTTACAACATTATACAAGTGGAGAACAATATTTGCTAAAGAAAAAGATACATGCTCTATTAATTATGCAATTTTATTATAAACAATCAATTACTTTATTTTTTGTTAAACAGTCGATTGCAATTTAATCGTGCGAGGTCAATGTTGTGATGCTAGTTTAGAATCATCTTCAGGGTCCCTGTATTCTTATTTTGTATTTTTTCTAATTACACTACATTATTGTAGATAAATTTATTTTTTCTACAAACATTAAAAAGGAAAAAA
>NNCF01126165.1:1127015-1143277 GCA_002313205.1 Laupala kohalensis | reverse complement strand
ATTACTTTCGACAATACACATCATTTGTAGGCAATGAGATTTGATTTCTTTACTTCACTGTATAAATATAAGAAATTATAGGAATATTTATAAGTAATTTGTGATTCGAATTATACCAATTCCATACGATATCTTGCAATTATACTCAAATTCTGTTAAAAACTATATTTTATCACAGTATTACGCAAACGTTCTATTACAGAAACTCTAATATTGTTTACAATGCCTATGAAGACCTTGCGAGACAACGAATCTCGAGATGTCGTTTAAATATAGAGAATGGTGAAGTTTATTTAAGTCAAGAATATACAGAATATTTTTTTTATAGAAGTCCAAAACGTGTATAATAAAAAAATACAAAATATTTCTTTAATAGCGGTGTAATGAAACATTTTATCTCGTTACGATTTACCCGCCGCACGATGTCTTCCAAATATAGGCGCCGTTTCAAATAGACCTACGATTGGTCGAACGAAACTTCCCCTGTCGAAGTGAAAGCAAGGAGAGAGATCCGTTGCTAACCTAACAGATCCAAAACTGGTCAGAGCGTGGGACTTAGAAAAATAAATGGGCCCTTTTATGTAATCAGTAGTGTACAAGCACGCTTCAATATACTCACAGACATCATTACTCCTCCTATACCCTTAATGTAAAAATAGTTGTTATAATATAATTAAAAGAAGTTAATTACTATAAAAATTAAAGAAAAACATAGTTGCCTACACAGGAAGCTAAGGAAATGCCGCACATAGTAGCTTACTACGTTAACCTCTAAGCGAGCAAATTGTTTTAAACTAGGGAAACAATAATTTAATTTAATTTTAATTTATTTACATATGATAAACACCAGCGCTATCTAACTTATCTTAGCCCGTGGGGTACTACCAGCACACTTTCGATTGATTGGACCGACAAGGGATGGGATTTGGCAAAATGTTGCCCTACGAATAAAAAAACTTAATGGCTTATATCTATTTATTTGTAGTGGGATATTTTAACTCATAATTAAACTTACATTATTTCAAGATGGAAAATTAAACTGTATATTTATTTATTTTTAAAAGTATTTATAGTACTTATATTACAACAAAATGTTTTCATATTGTAAGTGTGACGGGGTAATTCCAAACATGATTTATTTATTTTCTCTTGCTCTTCATGTCGTGACAAATATTAATTATAACAACATAGATTTTAAACTTAAAGTTATACCCACCCAACGTTTTATGAAAAATTTCATGTAAAATGTACGATAACTCGCCAGCTTTCAGCGGTGGCGCAGGTGGTAGTGTTGTTGCTCATCACCAAGTCATCCCGGGTTTGATTTTCGATGGGAAAATTTGTAGCTTTTCACATTAATGGCCCAGTTCATATTGCTGTGACTCCTGAAAAGCAAACCTTCCTTCCTCTATCCAGCTCCTCCTAGTATCAATAACTCTATTACTAAGCACTTCTTGTAACCCTCTTCCTGGGCCAAGTTTTTGGTAAACCCTGCTAACCGACCCACCTACTAACAATATCCTATCACCCAACTCCTAACTCCTTTCGCTCCATGTAGATAACCTTCAATAGCACGCTACATTTCCCATTTACAAATACTACAATGCATGCATAGAAAGGGAACTAAGATTGCGCTATGGCATTTTGGTTAAAATACCGCTCGCTGACTTCATATGGGTTAAATACCTTTTCAGGGAAATGAACTAAATATTTTTATTGAAAAAAAAAGCAAACGACAATTTATAACGTTGTTCCTATTGCACGTATTTTCAGAAGTGTATTCTACATGTTTTAGAGACATATAATTTGAAATAAATTTTTAGTCAGTCATTATTTCGTTTGCATATTAAAAGAAAACCAAATCATTTGTTGAAGACTTGCTACATTCTCAAGATTAATTAGGTTAAAATATCTCAGAATATTCTTTTCAATTAAATCTCCAATTACTTTCTGAAAATAGTTCGCATGTTTTTTGTACATTACAAAGACGTTGCACGTGCAAAATAATCATGTGACCAAGAAACAAATGTGTCAGTATCGTTTACCATATTCCTTCTGTATTATTTTACTCCATGCATTAGTATTTTCTAATTTAGGTTTCAATTAATCTCGAAAATTTTTGCATAAGAGGATATACCCGATTTTATCTATTCGGAAGGTTCCCTACGTTGAAATTATTTCGGTTTGATTAAATATTAACGTGAATGTTAAACGTTACTTGTGTAATGTACTATTGTGATTTAATATATACGTTTGCGTGCATGTGCACGTACCATGCATTTACCAAAATTTATCTTCTGTTGCATTATTTTCTTTAATTTTTATTATCCGGGAGAAGCCCAAAATACCTCGAAGCATGGAGGAAATGAGATAAAATTTCAATTATAAAAATCTAGACAAATATTTATTCTCAGTTTTTGTCTTATGTTGTAAGGGAAATTGAATTTTTAGTGATTTCAGACTCAAATCCAGTGAATGAGGCAGTTACGATTTTACACCATAAATTGTGTGTGGCTTGCTATGGACACTTGCCTCTCATAATTTTGAACATAATATTTATGAATTGTAGTATTGAACATTTCTCATCTGCTATCAAGAGCCTTTTTCTATGTTTTTTCTTGGCTAAGTTTTTTCGTCACATCGATACATTATTGTGTAATATTGCGCTTGCTTGTTATCAAGACCTACTGAATTTTTTACGTAATGATGTGACGTGTGAAAAGACAAGAGGAAAATGGTAAACGTTGAAATAACACAATGTGAAGACTAGCTGGAGATGACTAGCAAAAACATATTGAACTAAGTTAGTTTTTAAAAATTTGTATTATTAAATTTTAGAAATATATGAATGAAAAAATCTTCTCAACGAGAACGCAGGAGAAAACAAAAGGGATAAGATAAGGGACTCAGTTGCATCGAATCTTGCTTTCGGTTCACTGCTGACCTCCGTTCTTTTGTTCCAATGCTTGTGTTCGGAGTCCAGCGCTGAGCGCGGGCACGCGAGGAAATACGAGCGCCTGCTTTATAAACTCTGTTTCAAGTCTTCACGTTTCGTTGTGGTGGCAGAAATAGAAGTTCAAGAACCCTGCGGACGCTTGTAACAGAATAGCTCACTCCTAAATATAGTGCTCAACGGTTTATTCTTGTATTTAATAGGCAAATTCTGGAAGAAACTAGCATAATTATTAAGGAAAATGGAAGTGAGGTGAGGCACAAGAGTCGAGTGTTTGGGCCAACCGTTGTAAAATCAGTTTACAGTGGTCTAAACATATTTTAGTAATGAAAATGTTTATAACTTTTTTAGTAATTTCAGACGTGCATTCTTGTCATGTTTCTTATTCTAATAAAGATTTGGTAATATATTTCAAAACTTCTTCTGCATTTCATTAGTATTTATACCTATAATTATTTCAAATTTTATCGCTTTGTGTTTTTAGGTAATTCATGTAATAAAATGCCTTAGTATTTTAAATTCAATGTAATGTTTGGTTCTAATATGTACGAGTATTATTATAATAATTATTTGTCTCTTAATGTTTCAATTAGCAGGCATTGTTTTATTCGACGTATAGTGTATATTCCAGGATTCTTTTTTTTTTTTATTATATTATTGAGCAACATGGTTTATTTGCAAATGAATAAATATTAGCATTACATTAGTTACCATAAATATTGTTATTTACAATATATTAAGATTTGATGTATGTTATGAATCATCTCGTATGATAATGTGTATTAAACACATGCAAGCATTCGAATATTTGGTATTATTTGAAAAAAAATACACACACACACACAAGAAACAACTGAATGATTGAGTTTTGTACCTGAAGTATTAATTTCTAACCATACATTTGGAAAACACATTATAGAATCTTTGAAGTAATATACAACTTCACTGAATGAAGACAGCATTCCCAAAACTTCCCTTGGGCTGTATCGCAATATCGTGTAAAGTAACCTGATATTACGATTCACGCAATTTGAACCGCGCGAGGGACTTCGTAATTTTAAATGACCCGTGTTTTGGTTGCATCGTTGAGTTTAAAAACTTCTTTACGCCTGAGATCTTTCTCAAAGAAAACAGAAAAAGTGAGCGTCGGGGATTTCTGGCTTGGTCCTTCTGATCTTCAGTTTGCTGATCGCGCGAGGAGATAGCCAACTAGAGATGAAGTGGGAAGTACTGTCACGTAACAAAAGATTTCGATGTACATTCTTTTTGCGATACAAAAGAGGTGATACTTGTTTCTTGTAAATAACTTGTGCTTGCTATAATATTACTTTTTTTTTGGGGGGGGGGGAACTACTTGAATAAAAAGAGCCCACTGAGGTTGAGCATTAAAAAGCAATAAAAGGTACTTTGAAAAATTACTGACGTATTCATACCCATATTTTTTGACGAGTAAATTCTGCAAGAAAATTAGTATTCTAAGTTTTCGATGTCTTTATAGTTATGTCAATATTTTTGTTACTTTTCTTATGATTTATTTCCAATGAATCATAAGATTTCAATGAATCATTCAATTTTATAATTATCTCCTACCATGCTAGTGTTGTATACTCCGGAATAATAAAAGGGCTCACGTAAATAAAGTTCCGCGCGCTTGGAGATTTGGATCTGTCACGTTTGCAATACCACGTTTCGGCGACGGGGAAAAAGCTCCTCACTTTCGTTCGACCAATAGTTGGCAAACTTGAAACTGCTTCCATATTTGGCAGAACAATAGAAGACTAGTCCTGGCGAACATACTCCTATTAAATCGTAACGAGAGATAATATTTTCTTACGCCTCTATTAAATAAATATTGTGTAAATTTTTATTATACTCAACTTGGACTTACAGAACAAAATATTCTTTATTTTCTTAACTACAATACAGTTTATTCTATATATTTAAATACCATCTCAAGATTTGTTGTCACAACGCCATTTAAAACAAATTAAACTTCTTCGTACTGTAAAATCGATATTGTTTAATCACATAATTTGAATATCATCGCAAGATATCGATTGCATTTCGTGAGATACACAATCGGGAATTACTTATAAATATTCTTATAACCTCTGAATTTTATTCAGTGGCGCAAAGAACTCAAAGCTCATTGGCATCAATTAATGTGTGTTGTTTATTGTAATTTTAAATGATATTCAGTTCTTTTATACTATTTTAGACGTCAATCCGAAATCAAGCATTATAGAAAGCAATTTAATGTAAAGTGAACAAAATTTGTTATAAAGTAACACTAAATGTCAATTCTAATGATATCTTCAATCATTTTAAACTAATAATTAAATTACGTGTAAGAAATGTATTGATGTACGATTCAACGCTTAGATGTAGCAATATATAGAACAACATGCTCAGAAAGTAATATTACTATAAAGTTTGTTTTTAGTTCTCAGGAAATATAACAAAAGGAACATCACTTTTATTTAGACTTCCAAGTACAATTGAGTTGTATTCTTTCTTTCGTTATTTCTGATATTCCGTAGAATTCATTGATGTCAATACCAGGGGGCAAACAAGGTAATTCAAAAGCATTCCTTATATCACTTTTTACAAATCAACATGATTGTTCATATTTGTGAAGATAAACATATTGATTATACATTAAACATGATTTTTTAAAAAAGGATAAAAAATCAGCGAAGAAGTTGATGAGATAACACACAGACAATTAAATATAAAGTTATTGTAACTATTCGATTCCAGCTTCCAGATTCAGGGTTACTTTGTAAGAAGTTGCAATTTTAACGAACGAACAAGAATGAGAAAAAAATGGATAACATAACAATATACAAATTTAAAATTTTTAAAATAAAAAGTACAACCGACATGTTCATAAAAAGTGATTGAAATATATTTAAACTTATTTAACTTTGGAAACCCTGCTCTCAAACTCGTGAATGTTACTAAATGTAGATTTGATCTGAACAAACACAATTAAACAACCACATCAGTTGTATTTAAACTTTAGCATAAATCCAACAAAGAAATATTATAGTCATCGAAGATGAAACTTTCGTTATTTAATAGGATTTACTAAAATTTCAGTTCTATTTGGATCATATCCTACCAAATTGTTTCCATTTATATCATGTTCTATGACCTGAAATAATGTCACTTTAGAATGGATCGATCTAGAGGACAATCATAGTTTTGGAGAGAGATCGCGATAGCAAATTTATTATCAGCCATCTATTTAACTCTTTTACTACACGCGCAGAGGAAGCGTACTAGACTAATGGCAATATCGTTATTGAAAGCACAATACATTTTGCTTAATAAAGTGTTAAAATCGTTATAAACACTTAATAAAGTATTGNTTTTTTCACGCAGTGAAACCTACGATGAAGATAAATGGCAATTTTTTAAATTCCGTATTCACAACCTACAGTTTCATGCACGTTCCTCACAACGAACAAAATATTTTTTTTTAAACTCCTAATTATAAACTACTAATAAACACGCATTTTTCTATCGTAGAATATTCCAATAATAACATTAACTTTATATAAATAAACTAATTTGTTTGTTTTTTATTAAGATAAAGATGAATAATTTAAGTATATTCTTTTTTAAACTTTTAATTGTTTTGTTTGTGTTTCGATTTGTCTAGGTTTAATATTCTATTTTTCAATTCCCTTAAATAGGTTAGTCACACATATCTCCTTCCAAAGAAACACTCTAATAGCGTAGAGACCAATATACCCTGGGATATCACACAATTTGAGAAGCCATGAGTGATGACAAAAATATAAATATTTATAATTTTAAAGAAAGCAATCTTGTGTTTTGCTCATTAAAATATTCGTTGGCCTTGAGAAAGTCTTACTGAAATTCGAAATTTTGGCAGTCCGACGAATATTTTAATGAGCAAAACACAAGATTGCTTTCTTTAAAATTATAAATATTTATATTTTTGTCATCACTCATGGCTTCTCAAATTGTGTGATATCCCAGGGTATATTGGTCTCTACGCTATTAGAGTGTTTCTTTGGAAGGAGATATGTGTGACTAACCTATTTAAGGGAATTGAAAAATAGAATATTAAACCTAGACAAATCGAAACACAAACAAAACAATTAAAAGTTTAAAAAAGAATATACTTAAATTATTCATCTTTATCTTAATAAAAAACAAACAAATTAGTTTATTTATATAAAGTTAATGTTATTATTGGAATATTCTACGATAGAAAAATGCGTGTTTATTAGTAGTTTATAATTAGGAGTTTAAAAAAAAATATTTTGTTCGTTGTGAGGAACGTGCATGAAACTGTAGGTTGTGAATACGGAATTTAAAAAATTGCCATTTATCTTCATCATAGGTTTCACTGCGTGAAAAAAAGAAAATTCTTTTTTTGCATTTCAAATGCAAAATCAGCAAAAATAAATTTTTTATAAGCGACTTGGAAATGGAAAAAAGCCGCTTTAAAAAGTGTAAAATAATAGTGTCCCCAGAGACTACCGTCCAAGAACGTACTTAAAGAAGGTAGCTAATTTTTTATAAATCATCTTATAAGAATTGCGTTGCGTTTTAAATAATGTTTATAAAATATCCTCCTATTTTCAATTCGTAGCAAGACATACAAATGTGTAAATAACGTTTTTCTGTATTGAATATTGTGCCCCGAAAGTTTATAAGATAAATTCTATATGCTACATAAATATGTATATTTATATTTAAAATATTGTTTGGTTATAAATTACACAAAAGTTTATCAATTTTCTACTCCATATCTTTATCAAAATGAATTATCCTTTTATATAATTCTTAACTTTTGGTGAGTTCAGTAAACAGTGTTCAGGTGTATAATCATATCACATGTATTATTGGTAACTACAATACAACAAAGTATAATGCATAATTGTCATAGAAATTAGAAAACTCTAGAATTGTATTCTTTATTTTTATCATGATTCTCTGTAATTTTTGGTAGATTACATTCTTAAATAATCCATTAAGAAGAAATCGATGACAGGGTAATTCAAATTTTAAAAACTAAGCAAAATTTTGTCGTCAAATATATTATTGTACACTATCATTCACAAATGAAAAACTAAAAATACCATAACTTACGACTTCATGTGTAGAAATAATTTTATAGAAACGTTGATCATATGTATTAAACTATACTTGATTTATGTATTTGAGTATATGGAGACGTCGTTTACGTAGGATATGTATCTGCGCCAAAAAGCTTGAACTTGGAAAGAGTTCCAATTTCATCTTCTTGAATTGTTAGTCACGTTGCCGCATTGCCAATTTCTCAACGTATGTTTCAGATTTTCCTAAGTAATGTGACAGCATGAATTAAGTTTTCGTTCATTACAGCTCCCAAACAGGTATTTCGAGCTGATTTATGGTATAAACTGTTTTCAAAAATCTGTGCACCAATGTCACCGGGAATCGAACCAGTGGCGTAGCGACAGTGGAGCTTTATTTCTCTCAGCCAGAACTTGTTGAAATCTCGATGTCTCAATAGATTACAAAAAATAGGCACCCAAGTGAACGTGTTTTCAATTGTTGATTTGAAATCAACAATCCAACACCTCTCATTCTCTTCCCCTAACCGTTACTGCGAAAGGTATATGCTACATAAATATATATGTTTTTATTTAAAATATTGTTTGGTTATAAATTACACAAAAGTGGAAGAACAGGTCTCACGGCCCGAATCTCGTTACAAGTCATATAACAACCAAAAATAAAATAAATAGACAACTTTTGCTCGGATAACATCATTCCTGTAACCGGGAGAGTGAAGCTTCGATCCACTGCACGAATGAAGGCGATATTTTCAGCTGGAGTTTCCCTCACCTACTCTTGACCAATGATGATCGATACGTTCTCCAAACATCTAATACCTCTCCCTCAAAACTTCTTTATTCAAATCATGTTCAGGAAACAAAAAGTCTCCCGGACTGAACCCTGCGTCGTCAAAAGAAAATGGTTAACACATCTGTAATCAGATGAGGAATCCTGTGATCGACTCCCGACTCATCGCCATTTTCACCTGACCGACGGTTATCAAATTATGACCTATTTGATGTATTCTGTTTTTACGAGTAAGATGTGTTTACATTAGATGAAATTGGGAGTACGAGTGAATGAGGTTTAAACTTTCATTTAAAATGAACGCATATTTAATCAGCTCTCGTGTCAAAACTTTGTAATAGACTGTTCGTGATGGGTACAAATAAATGAATACAAAAATATAAAAAAAGCCGAGAAACCGAGTGCGCCGACGACGATGAAAAGAAGCGAGGGATTACGAATGTTTTTGATCTGTAAATTCACGACCCCCGCGACGACTTCCAGGGTCCGAACAATACTTGCGCCCGCTTTGCAAAGGCGGATGGATAATGGTGATTTGCATGGGACGACCTTACACCCTTCCTTCCTTCTCGTCTCCCTTTCGCCTTCGGCTTCATTGTTCGCGAGGGCTGCAGCCGACGGTGACCCAGTAGGGCCGACTTTTCGACCACCACTCCAATCAACAGGGAGAATTCTCTCTACGCAAGAATCCGGGCAGAGCTTCGCTTTTCGGCAATGGCTTTTCTCACAATGCCGCCGTATTGCGAGCCGTTACTATTCAATGAATTGCCGAACGGAACGGCTCAAGGGGGCCACGCTGTGCTCCCGCGACGAGTGATCTCTACGTCGTTCAAACGATCAACTCGCTTTTGCATACGGGTCAATCTACTGTTGCGTTGATTCTTTCAATCGGAAAATAGTCCCAAAAAATCCGATTTGTAACTTCGTCTACATCTTGTGATCAAGAATATTGTGAAAATAGTGATCTACTTTGGAATTTGCAACGAGATCAAGGATATTATGAAATAAATCAAATAAAAATTTCATTATAAATACTATAAATACGTAATTTACTTAAACAAGTAAGAGTAATTTTGAGATAAAAGTCATAAATTAAATAAATTTTAAAGTTTTAAAATACTCAACACAACGAAAGCATGTTTTTGTAATGAATAAAAAAATGATTGTTATTAAAAATATTTTATAACATGCAACTATCTATAGGAATGAGTTTTTAAAATGTAATTTTGTATTAATGTTTTTGTGTGTGTGTAATTGAAAGCACTTTCGCACAATTGATCTTATCAGTGAAGTTCGTGTGAATCATTACAAAATTTTGTGATGGCGTTAATTTATAAATTAGAGCTATCGTTGAGTGAATAGAACTATTGCGGGGTTGATTCAGAGAATTCTTTTATTACCATGTTCTTAACCTGCGGTGCAGCAACAAAAGTCTCAAAAATTGAAAATCTAGTCTTCTTCGGTTCATTGCATCTTAATGTGAAGGGTGATGTACCTTGTTAAAATGTACATATCGGAAACCCTTTGTCACTGCCACCGCCCGCCAACCGCCGTCTCTGTTCGGTAGCTTTCACTCGCAGAAGTCAGAAGGAAACGACGCTCCGGATATCGAAGTCGGGAGATTGGCTCGATTTTCAGCTGTTCCTTTCGCTTCGTCGCGAGGTTGGATTTTCTTGGTGGCAGCTGCTTCTCATTCGAGACATCGCTCGTCGCGTCACAGCCTCCGTTGTCTCTTACGAGACATTGTGGATTTGGGAACGGAAATTTTTGACGTTGTAAATCTTATTACATTGGTATTGTCCATAGAAACAAAACTGTGATTAATTCTGTATTATTATATGCATTTAAATTATGAATGTGGTATTTTAAAATACATCTTTTGTATTATTCTAGTAAATTTTTTAAATTGTAACTGTCACGAAACTCGAGGTATGATTTCATTCATAACGAACGCGCAACGGGTGATGTGACACAGGAGAGTGCAGCGCATAAAAGAAATATAGCGATAAAAGTTTATAACTGAAGAGGTAGTAACAAATAAATGTTATCGTCAAAAATAGTTACAAGCTGCGTATGACCACATGGAGGACATGGTAATTTACTCTCCCGAAGCAAAGCAAGGAAACATCCCATCAATTTAGACCAAGGACCTTAAGGCTGAGGCGGATTTATCATTCCAGCGAACTCCTGAGATGTAAAAATATTTAACTACGTTATATAACTTCAACAGTTAATATAATAAAGTTATTTAACAAATATAATACCAAGAGTACTTTCGAGTTAAATATGAATAAATGCAGAATGATATTTTAAAATGTTAAGAATTTATTTAATGAACCCATTTGGTTAAGGAAAATTCCCAATTAATTTTAGTGATGAGTTATAGAAAGAACCGGGAAAGTTTTAATGAAGAAATCAAGGATAAAGGATCACGAAGTGAAAAGGGAAACGATCTTTGTAAACAAAACCATGTCTTTTCGACGTCGGATGTTATCTCGTCGAATACACGTCATTTTTAAGAGATCAGTATTTCTTAAATAAAAGATATTATATTTATTATATTTAATTAAGGAAATTTTGAATCCGCTTATTTGTAGAGGATGAGAAACCTATCAAACAAAAGAAGTTTAACTTTTTATATGCGGATTCTATGAACTAGAAGAACCAAGTTTCCTTTTTTTACTTTGATAATGAATGTATGATAAGTTTATAAGATTATTTAATTAATATGAGGAAATTTTCAAGTTTTATTCATGGAAGAATCAACGAAAGTATTCGAAAAGAAATTCATAACTTTAAACATTACAATACTAAAATTGTTTATTACCAAGGGACGATCACATAGACTGCAGAGCTATTATTGTGTTGTAACGCTAACAACCTAACTTAAAAACCAAGGAAATGTGTGTATTTTTGGATACATTAAGTTACCTACTGCTCCATTCCGGAAGCGAAAAATGTCTAAGGGTGGTGTGAGTTGTAACTGATGTGGATCGACGGTGGGATTGTGGTATGGTGAGTGCGAGTATGCTTTAATTCCGAAAAGCCGCTCAAAACGAGTTTGCAACCAACGTGAAACAATCTGATCTTTAGTCACTTCAATTGGAAAACAAAATTTATGTTTTGAAAGTGGTAAGTCTATTGAGAATACGAGATGCCCAAAACAAATTATTCTCGTTTTTTCAAAATTTCATGGTTTCCTGTGGAAATTGCCCTTGGAACCCCAAAACAACCCAACACCTCTCCTTCCCAATTTCCTCTCCTAAATCAAACGGTTAGATGGTAGAGCAGGTATCATGATCTGAATCTCGCCAAAGACGTAAAATAAAATAAAAATTAATAAATAAATGTATACCGACCTTTATTCTGGTGACTCATTTCTCTTGTACCTTTTCCATATGGTTAAGTTTCGCGTCACAACGGGCTATTGTAGTGGTTGCAATATCGACATTTGTCCAGTAAGTAGACAAATCGCGTTGTAATTATGTATTATTGGATCAATATATCTACGTCCAGACCAAAGAAGTAGGTCATAGTCCGACAGACGAACTTCCAAGACATTCACAATTGGAATACTTTAATATTTTCCACTGACGCGCAATCTCGTTGATGGGGATAGTACCTTCAACGTTGAAATGATATTAATGTAATTACATTTCCATTTCTTAATAGAGAACTGTCAGTGTTCAAGAACTTTGTGACCTTGTTACTCTATAATTACAGGTATAGTTTAATTATTAATGACTAATCTGGAGCATTTCATACATCTTGCCTTTAAAAAAATGTAACCTCCTTAAGTTTCAACGCATCAGTTTAGAATGATTTCTCTAGCTGTAAACACATTAAGGGGAAATACATAGCACCTATAAGACATATCGGAAATTTTAGATATTAATAGTATCACTATGAAATAACAAATACGACGTTTTCAAAATATTCTCAAAAATGTATAAAAGAAACAAACCTTGAGTAAGTTGCAAATAATTCATAAGAAATTTCGATTAATTACTAAACACAGTAATTTTTTGTAGAAGGCTGCTTTACGCAGGTAATACGATAGTTAAAAAATTATTTTAAAAAGTTCCCATAATCAGGAGTTGTCTAATATTGAAATTTGTACAAATTAAAATCATTATAAAATAAAACCACTCACCAATGTATTCAAAATCCTGCAAAATCCTCACATTTAGAGTTTAAGGGAAATAACTCGTCAAGAATATCTTCAGTTTCATTGTTGAGACGCTCGTTAAATGGATCCCATTCTGTACCTTACGAGCCTATTTCCTCCTCCACATCAGTATCCCGGAACAAATCATCCTGTGTGCCATCCATAGCATTAGAAATCCCACACGCTTTGAATTCATTTGCTGTTGATAGTTTGACGAACTAATAAATAAATAAGGTAAATAAATATAATACATTTATTGTCAAAAAGCAGTAATAAACTGCGTATGACCACGTGGAGGACAATAAACGAATTATATGCTACAATTTTCACGAAAATTTATTCCCCGCTTTATCGGAAGGTCGTCTAATCTGCGGAATATACGGTGTTCAAAAGTTCTGCCGAGCGCGGAGTTATTTATAAACATATTTATCGAAAACAAACATGGGTTTAAGTCACATTGATGAATATTTGGAGCGATAATTCTGCCGTAGCATTCGCCGCGTCAGCGATTGGAAATGCAAAGCTGTTGTTTATCCCTGCTCCCCGAAGCGCTTGCATCGCATTTCCGACGTGGGCGGACGGCCGGCCGGACGTCCATTCACGCTCTTCCAGTTGCCTTCCTTGGAGGAAACAAGCGAGAGTGCAGTGGCGCACAACAATGCTTCAACGCGCGGACGGATCCGCACTAACGGTGCAGGATGGAGAACCAACAGAACGACCCTTATATTCACATCCTCCCCCAGGGGACTTACATCTAGTAAGTACGTGTTTGGCGAACACGGGGCCCCGAGCTGAGTCTGGCATTACTTCCACTTACTTGTGCAAGGCTCCTTCCTTTCTCTTTCTTGACCTTCCTTGGTCACCTCTTGTTCTTTTCGATCCCGACGCTATTAGGGCTAGGGTATCTTTCATTTTCCTCTTTCTTCTTTTTTTTAATGTTTTAAGTAAAGACTTGAGATATGCTGAGATTTGAGTTTTGAGTTGTAATTCAGGAGGTTTTTTAGTGGGAATGGTTGAGTTATTCGGCGAGTCCCACACGCGGGGAGAGTCATGTTGGCTCTCCCTAGTGCGTAACTGCATTTTCCCTACCTGTAAAAGTTTTAAGGTCTCTAATGACTTCGATGTTGACGAGCCCTAAAGCCTCACAAAAAAAATATATATGTAAAAAAGAAATCACATCTGAAGAAATTTGTCTCATTTGAAAGCAAGAGTAAACATTTATTCAACATAAGGACATCTTTAAACATTTACTGTTTATAATTGTAATTGGAGGTTCTCTCATATTTCTTTATTAACACAAGCACTGTAATGGATGGTGAACATGCGAAAAAATAATAAATTTGGAGACTGTAGTCTAACAAGTGTTTTGAAACAATCAGCTTACGCGTCGTTCCGTGAGTTGGGACCTCATTAGAACCTTATGTTAAACATTTTATTAAAGAAATGGCAAATTAGTTGTAATAAAAATTTTCAGTTGATGATATATTAAGTTTTGTGTTATGTATTGAATTGTGATGTAATAATTTTTTAGCTCTGAATGGGTCTCAACACATGGAACGAAACGTAAAATGAATTTGTTGCTATATGTTGTTGAATGGGATATGATTTTAAAGTCTCGAAATATATTATTTTTTTAATGGTCACCACCCGTTACATTATATTTACTGTTTATTTTACTTTTCAGAACGTTTCGATTTTAATCAATTATACTTTAAGAAGACCCAAATTAGGGACGAAACGTTACATCAAAAAGTAAAATTAATAGTAAATGTCTAAAAAAATGTCGTTGTTAAATAAATGTAATATAATATAAGACGTAAATAAGTGTTGGACATATCATTGTAACTTACGAATTTTACATGTTTCGTATAAGGAAGTTACAACAATCCTTCGAAGAATGTTTCGAGAACTCTGCAAATTTTTACTTTTTGGATTTAGAAGAGACTATTCTCAAGATAATTATATCTCGAGTCGTGTGTGTATGTGTATCCGCGAGTGAGGGATTTCGGTTTCTCGATAATTCGCTAATGATTAATACAAATTTGAGAATTGTGTTTGGTTTCTAATAATCGCTCATTTCGAAATATTTTCTTCAACTCTTTTACAATTACGTCATCTGCTTGCGCATCCTTCTTAGGATGCCAACGTTTCAAATTGTATTAAGTCATCTTCGGGGCTATATATCCATCCATTAAGTTTTTTTTCGTTAAAAAATATAAACTAAAAAGTATATGCCATAAAATCTAACTAAAATCCTATTAAATAATAATTCAGAGGTTACATAATGAATAACAAGAGTGATCATATATGTTTATGATCACTCTTGTTACATTCGCTATATATCTCAACATAATTGAACCTCTTCTCTCATTCCTTGATATATTTATTGTCAAGTTATTGTGTGCGATAAGTGGGTTAGTGATGGTTGGTGGTGAGGTGGTTCTGTTATGTTGTAGAGAGGTACATAATCAAAGAAATATATTCATTCTGGTTAAGCACTATGTGATCTCTGTGTTATTACTTAAGAGGCTTTTAGTTAGCTTTTATTGTGTAAATATTTTTTTAATTTAAAAAAATCCTTGATGTGTATATGTATAGACCAGAAGATAATTTACTAAAAATCGAAACGTTGGCTGTCTAAGAAAGATGTATTTATTGTGACCTAAACACAATGTATCGTATACATACAAAAATATGTTTTATTTGTCTACTTCTTTCACTTGCCCACTGTAGCCAAAGTCATTTATGGTTCGTGGCCAAGAGAATTCTCGCACTCACTTCTACACTCGAAGTGATGTTTCTTTACTTCGAAAAATTTAACATAAGAACATAAGTAACTAATAAACAAAAACATGAACAGAGTCGCACTATGTTTATTAGTATATTAGCCGCAGTAAATTACTTTGTTGTCCTCAACGTGTTGTCATAGACAGTTTGTAACAGCTCTTTTGACAATAAATTGTTTATTTATTTATTTATTGTCAGTCTAATTGGCTTAATGTCGGTATAGAGCTAGTAGGTTCAATGTAGCCAACACTTATACTTCGCCATTGTTTATAAGGGTAATGGTATTTGGATCTTGCGTTATTTTGGCAGGATATTAAAATTTCTGAAAACTTAAAACCTAGGACACCAATCACCAATTCAATTCACTTGCTCTTGTGGCGCTATTCTGTTCTTTCTGCGTCGAGCATGCGGAACGAATATTACCTTGAATTTTATTTTGTTCTGTTATTAACTTGGATAAAACAT